>JAGDQP010000512.1:24902-139406 GCA_022664845.1 Lepisma saccharinum | reverse complement strand
AGTAGTAGTAGTAGTAGTAGTAGTAGTAGTAGTAGTAGTAGTAGTAGCAGTATCTTACCAAAATCGGCAGGCCCTTCATCAAACACTAAGCCCTCTCCATTCAGTCTGATCTTTCACTTTCCTCTTTATCTCAACGTACGATTTATCTTCCTTAATATTGTCAAGGAGTTGAATTCGTCTTCTTCCTCTTCCTCCCTTTCCTTCAACCATACCTTCATCTACATCCCTCAGAATGCAATTTCTATTTAGACAATGTCCTAACCAGTTTCTCCTTCATTATCTCAGTTATTATTCTTCTCTCGCCTAGTGTCTTCTTCAGCACTTCTTTATTGCATATATTCTGTAACAAGATGATCTTTTCTATTTCGTCTTCAGTTTTGCATTTCGAATGATTATTTTTTGTCAATCTTTCCGGCTCAATACACACTATGACTCCACACCAGTAGAATCAATCTTTTAAACTCCTATCTCATGGGTTCACAGAAAAGGTCCTTCTTTTTTAGTGAACCTCTTTCGCCATTAATATTGGCGCCTTTATTTTCTTTTCACACTTCATATTTTTCCTTCTAATACTTCCCACATAGTACCTGCTTCATTCCTTCTCTTCCAATTCTGATATCTCCAGGGGGCGGACTGACTGGGCCGGGAACCCCAGGTGGGCCCCCGTGGGCCCTTTTGTTTTGGAACCGTGGAGAATACCACTTTTTCTACTGCTGGTAGCATCAGGGTGTTGCTGTCACTTGCTGGTCTTCCAAAATTAGTACATTTTGACTCACAAGACCTTTCATGACTAACATATACACCCTCCCTTCCAAAAGAAACCGAACGTTTTAAAAAAACAAAAAAACAATGTACATTTTGGAACAAATCATTTTTATTAATCAATGTATTCCTCTTCTGCATCGATACACATATTTGCACGCTCCAACAAGTTGTCAAACGACTTCTCCATGTCCTTTATTGGAATGGTCTTTAGGACGGCGGTCGTCGCCTTCTCAATGGCTTCAATCGATGCGTGCCACTTTCCTTTCATCGCCAAATGCAGTTTCGGGAACAGATAGAAATCGCACGGAGCGAGATCTGGTGAATAGGGCGGATGATGCAAACGAATAATGTGATTTTTGACCAAAAATTCAGTTACAAGTCGCGAACGATGTGATGGTGCATTATCGTCCAAAAGAGTCCAACTGCCGATTTCTCGATATTCGGGCCGAATACGACGAATTCTTGCCAGCAAACGCTTCATGACGCCCAAGTAAAACTCTCCAGTGAAAAACAAATCAGCATCACCTTAACTTTTGACTTCACCAAGCGACTTTTTTTGGGTGGTCCTTCATCCGGCGCTCTCCATTCAGCACTTTGCCGCTTTGTTTCGGGCTCATATTCAAAACACCACGTCTCGTCACCAGTTACAATCGATTTCAAGAAGTTTCGATCCTGCCGAGCACTTTTAACAATGTCTTTACAATGCGCTATTCGATCAACGTTTTGGTCTTCGGTGAGTTTGTGTGGTACAAACCGCGAATTAACCTTCTTAAGGCCCAAAACTTCGGTCAAAATGCGGTATGCGGTTGTTTGAGGAATGCCTAATTCCATTTCAATAACTTTCACCGACGCTTTTTTGTTATGTTTGATGAATTCACGCACTTTTTCGATGTTTTCTTCCGATAATCCGGTTCTGGGACGGCCTGATCTTTCGTCATCATCCAGCGTCTCTCTACCCGATTTGAATCGCCTGAACCACTCGTAAACTTGCGTACGGGATAGACACTCATCACCATATGCATTTTGTAGCATTTGGTGCGTTTCAGTAAAAGGTTTACCCAGTTTAACACAAAACTCAATTGCAGCTCGTTGTTTGAAACTCATTTTCCGACCGATGTACACAACACACTGACAGTTGAAACGCAATAACTTTGTTGCCGTGCATCCAAATGTCATGACATTTATACCAGTTGTCAATGAGGGACTACGCCATCTACCGGTAAAATATTACAACAGATGGCACTAGTGGTACTATTTTTTTTCAAAAGTTCGGTTTCTTTCGGAATGGAGGGTGTAAGGGCAGTGCTCAAGTTGTGATATCAGCTGGCCTCATTTTTAAGGAGCATGCTAAGTTTAATGGTAAGTGAACATTAATTTAATACATTCATATCTTTAAGGCATTATATTTACTTAATTCTTGGTAGTTTGAGGTAATTTTGGGCGAAAACGGTGCATCAAGATTATTTCTAGTTGCTTTATGAATGATACAAGTCATTTTTATATTTTGCTAAATTTGGGTGTGAAGTTTACGAAATATTGGTATTTCTTGTTTATTCATATGATTACAAATAGCATCTCCATGAGCAAAATGAAAACGAGCCGACGGCGGCCCTTAGGCGACGAAAGGTGTACCGGATTTGGGCCGTCACTAGTGTTACCCACGAGAAAAATTGATGCTTTCTGTCTCGAAAATGTCTTGTCCAGAAAATGTCTCGTATCGAAAAGATGTATATTGTCTATACGAGCGTGCTGTTTCGTCTCGTCTCCTGGATTTCTAACCTGTCCCGACAGCAGATAGACGAGTCGGGCCCATAGTGAACTCCGACGAGATCCCACCTGTAGCGCCATTGGTCCAACGTCGCGATAGCCCACCACGTCGGCATCTAGCTTCCATCCAAACATTGGGCCGACGTCTTGTTGCCGCTCAAATGCCGACTTGGTGGATACCATCTTTTAGCCACCTTAGAACCACCTTTTTGGCGGCATTTTGCTCATTGGGAAAATATTTCAAAAGTGCAATTTTATTAACACGAAAATGTTTCTCATTATCACATTAACTGTCTGGCCATGTGATATCACAATGGAAGTCTGATACATATTTTGTATTAGTAGTACATGCGAAAATCGGACCTTGTGAACCATTGTATGTCCCTTTTATCACTATTTTACTAGAAAGAACCTTTTTTGTTTTCTAATTTGGATTTTTCTCCAATGGTTCACCAGTGAGAGGCGTGTATATTTCTCTGTACATTGGTTGAAATGTAACCTGTTTCTTTCAATTCTGGGGATCTTCATTATTAATTTATTTCGTATTTCAGCTGTCAAAGAAGTGCAGCGTGCTAAATTTCCATTAAATTTCTATTTCATTTCTACTGAACAGTACTGTATCTTCTCACGAGTGTTGGTTTCTCTTTTCTGATTTCCAGCACTTGAGGGCCTACCTCGAAAGGGCCATTTTCAGTATACTTGGTTGCTTCAAGTTAGCTGTAACAAACAAAAGAACAAAGAATTATGATTACTAAGTTACTGTAATATATTCCAAATATTCTCCATTCTTTGTTATTACGACACGGCAACTTTTTTCCCCTCAAAGGTGTAAACTTCTTATTCGATTTTTGAAGACATAACATTTTTCAAATACAGCAACTTTTCTGTCACGAATCTTTTATTTTCAGTACAATTTTTAACTTGAAGTTAGTACATAACACAAGAAGAAAATTATACTTAATTATGTTATATATAAACCGATTTTTATGATTTAGTCATGGAATGAAAGTGGACTGTTTATTCTTCATTTTCAAGTGAATAATATTTCATATACTCTAAATTTAGCTCTATTTTTTTTTTTTCAAAAAATAAAACGAAAATCATTTATTCTGTCTGAATTTTCACTTTTTACATACTTTTTAAAATAACACTCTTTTGTACAGATTTTATACACATGTTTCAAACTGTCTTATTTAGATCCACGGGAAATGTAAACACTATATACAAGATGTGTTAGGAGCTTATTATATCGGTCTGAAGACAATTTTATACACTTCTTCTCGTACACTTCTATTTTTCAGAAACACTTTTTAAACACAATATATTCTAATAATATCAAGCTTACTCACAATCACATCAAAGTTTTTCAATATCTAGTGACAAATGGGTCTTCTTTAGTTTATTCTCAGCAGCATTGGTTACTTCTACTAATGAGGTAGAGCGCTCGCCTTTTAATCGGGAAGACCCGGGTTCGATTCCCGATGCTGGTCCTCTTGACTGATGCTTTCCCTGGTTTTCCTCGGTTACTGCAGTTAAATTCTGAGTGGTTTCGCCCACGAGACGAGATTGTGGCTTGTCCAGGAAGTGTCTTGCAGGACTTGTCCAGGTTTTTCAGTTTGCGGGGTGTAAAGTCAAAATTGGGTGGATGTAAGTGCAGTTTTGCACACTTTCTATCGATTTTAGTGTAAAACTTTTAAAGTTGTGCGGGGTGTTGTAGAGAATTTTGGGGGTGACCCCCCACAGGGGAGTCTGGCGGAAACACTGATGTCTCGTCTCGAAAAGTTTTATATTACGAGATTGTTGTCTCGTCTCGTTTTCCATACACATTTCTCTTTCTCGTCTCGTGGGCAACATTGATTCTGGGATAATACCTTCAAGAAGAACATGGCACATTCCTTTCGAAAATCTTTCTTCTTGTTCTTACCGTCGTTGAATATAGGCCTACCAAGTGTAAAAGGGCTAAAATTAAACTGCGTCTGCAGATTGTTAAATAAATAGATAAATAATGTCCAAGAATTGAAAATTTAAAAAAGAAGACATCTTGTAAGATATTATCAAGTAATAAACTAATATGATTATAAGTATTTGCAAAAAAAAATGTAATATTCAATTTAATTCTTTAATTTTCAGCATGAACCGATAATATGAACAATTACAGAAATCAGAAATAATGGAAATTTTAGAGATAATTCACGATTTTTTCTTGGTCTTCTTCGGAGACTTTAATGTGGGTAAAGACAGCTAACTTTCCAAAAGTTCTTCGAATTGTTAAAATTTTATTAAATTATAAAATTCTTCACTAGAAACATTTTTATCATCTTTTAAAAGGAAAAAAATATCTTTAAATTAATAGGAATTGCGAAAATGATTACCTATATTGGTGTTACCTATTTAATTTGTGTTAGCGAGCGACAGATGACCGAAACCAATCAATAAAAGGACAAAATAATGAGGCGGAGCTTCGTCCAGGGACTGTGCACATGTACTACCGCCAAACTTCAGCAGCGAACAATCCTATTTGGATGATCAATGCTCCGTTGGAGAAATTACTGGGAAACGTTTCCAGTGACGCCTCAGTCACCTTCCTAGTCCTAGTAGTTCCAAAGTCCCCATCTCCGGAACCATCTCTGCAGTGTGTATGATCTATAAGAGTTTAACTCATCTCAGCCAGACCTTTCCAACGACCCCTCAACTACCTTAGTAGCTCCTGACTTGAAAGTTGTCGACAGACGAACAGTCCAGTTGGATAAGACTTCACAGCACTTTGTGGTGACGTCTAAAAAAGCCTCTTGGTCTTGGCCTTCCACGTGGTTTTAGTTCAATGAGAACGTCACGTGGTTAGTCCAATGACTCCCATCACCTCTTATTCTGGTTTTCGAGACCCAAGTCCGTTACTTCTTAAGTAGCTCCTCAACGTTCTATGAATGAGCTACGGTCCGCTCGGTAGGGAGGATAGTGTAGGGGAAAAGGAATCGGGGAGGAGTCAGCCAGGTCCTGATTAGAAGATACCATCCCGGCATTTATCTGTGTGACTGGAGGAATATGTAATTACGATACCGATGATTGGGAATGAAGCATTTGAATCATATTAGATGAAATTCTTTTGGTATTTATCATTTTCAGATTTGTCCAAATCAGTTTCAATCAGTGATTGAAAGAAAAAAATGTAAACAAAAATCGGTTAAAAAAACTTAAAAGGGTTTTCCAACTAGGCATCGCGTTTGTTTGATATAATAATTTTAAAAAAATCAATTTCAGACTAACCAAAAATTAATTTTTTACAATAATACGTGTTATTTCAGAAACAAAGACAGTGTTTCCGAACCCGCACAAATTTGTAAAGAGAAATAAAATTCTTCCATATTTGTCAAAGTAATAACACATGCAAATATAATAGTTATGAATTACATGTTAAACAAATGAAAGGCTGGGTGCAAAAATCAGTCAAGTCCAAAAATGATAATTTTAGGAGACAAAGAAGAAAGCTTCCTGTTTGCTGGTTTTTTTTAAAAAAAAAAAAACGAATCAGTCAAGTCCTTCACAACTACAGAGAGGTTGTTTGAAATTGGACATGACTAAATCGTCCACCACAGAGTGCGGCATACTTTAATATATCGTGATAGTGGATGTTCTTCCCGAAGGCAGGTCCTGACCCAAAAGTTCCTGCACAAGGTGAACCGATGATGGTTTTCCATTGCCTTCCATCGGATGAAGTTGTCGTAACGACGGGACCTACAGTTTAACGTTGACTCCAAACCACTTGTGTTCCCATCGGAAATCAAACTCGTGATTACAATACAGCGAACGTTTGAAAGTACAATTTCACTTTGTAAGCGGAAAAAAATGGACTTAACCTGTTTTTGCACTGAGGTTTTCAAAAATATCCTCTTGAACTAGAAAAAGAAATATGCCAATAATAATCCTGTTCCGTTCTCCGTTGGATTTATTACGTAAGTGAAACTCAACTCATTCTCGCCGTTAGTCGTAACTGCTTTGTGGTTTCACGGCCACTACCATGTTTTTTTTAAAACACAATATTCAACTACTAAGTCACTTACATATTAAGAGCTGTGTTATTTATGGTATTAATACATTGTCATGTTTCCGAGTTAATATTGTAATCAATCCCTAATCATAACATTGAATTTGTACTAACGATTTATGTCAAATACAATAGGCAACAATCATTGCTTTGACTTATTTGCATGACAATTTCCTTTCGCTTAGAAAGATTCACTGAATAACTCATTTCGCTGTCTTAAGAGGCTAACAAAAGTATTACAAAACATTCTCTTTTCAAATCTGAAGTATATCCGCTAAGAATATGTTTCCTTTCATTACATACCAGCCACACTTTTTTTTTTTTTAATGCAAGTCTTCAGGCTTTTGAGGAAATGTCGGTGGTATGAAACCAACTATAGCTTTTTTTCTCTCTCAGTGAACCGCGCATGCGCAAGCCTTTGCTGACAGGTAAGCAAGTCACGTGAGTTCATGCCTAAGGCTAGCCGTGATCTTGGCAATGGCAACGCGGCATAGAGGCCGAGGATTGTCTTTCAGTTGCCTGCAGAGTGTGAACGGTGTTAGAAGAAGCTGGCAGGGTCTGTTTTGTATAGCGGTACCTTGGCTAGCCAAAACTTGAAAGAAAAAGGCAAAAAAAAAAAAAAAAATTTACGAAGTGCTTCCGGATGTGTTTACACTATAGAAGTCGTTGATTTAATATGTGACATACGTGTGACATTGGTAGTGTATATGTGATTTCAACTTTTTTTTTGGAACGAGAAGACGAAATATTTTGTAAAATTTGTTGTTAAAAAAATATTTAATTATTGATGTCAGTGGCTTCATTAACGCCCTGTGTGGTTCTGGACCTGAGTTATTAATAGAAATTTGTTTTCGTTCGCAAAATATAGTGTTGGGATGCTTAAACGTAAGCCTCCTGAAGGACTTTATGATGAATGTCGGCAAATTGGCTGACACTGTGATTGTGACAAAGTTTTGATGTACCAAATAATCTCAAGCAAGTGAGGTTTAGCGAATAAGGAAGACTTTGAAAGAAGTCTTCCAAACGGATCAAGAAGTGACGTCAAATATTTTGTAATTCGACTGACTCCTCACGAGTGTTGTTTGTTTTTGTTTTTTTTTAAATTTCTTTTCTTGTCGTTTTGGAAAGTTTATTAATCGAACCACAATGCCGAAAATATTCTTGATCAAGAATAGACTGCATCAGCAACAATTGAAGTTGTTGGAATCTCAGAAGAGAGATACAAGTAACGACAATGAATCCCACAACGCTGGAGAGGCTTTAACACCACCAGGATCCCCTCTGTCGGATTGTCAACCTCTGTCTCTGATCGTCAACAAATCAACAGGTAGGAACACTTTTTTTTTTACGTTGGGAGTAAATCCAGTTGAGAGTAAACACCGTCCATATACTCGTACTTTTGATGAAATTGCATTTCTTTCCGTTGCTTTTGCCTAATGTTCTACTTCAGCGTCATTAGTTTAGGCTTGCTGAGGATGGTTATTATTCATTTTTGGTTCGTTAAGATTACATTAAGATAGGTTAGATTGACTGTGTTTACCCTAAACTGGATTTGTTCCGCTATTACCTTCGATACAACCTTGATATTCGGTCTTGTCTTTTAGCTTTTGGCTTCCGCGGTACAATTTCTGTGTACCTAAGAATCATCAGTCCAAAGATTCACGTGTGCGTACAAGTGATATATGGATTGCAGGTGTAACGAAAAGCAAAGTTTTTTGTAATAGAAGTAACCAAAACAGATATTTTGCAAAGTTCAAATGATATTTAGCTGACCTTACACAAGGAACATCTATATAGGTATAATTCCTAACCACGGTTTAGATTTCACGCCTGCAGTTATCCCGTTAGCTTGAATCCCCCATCTTGAATCCGAAGACGGAAAATTGAGGATGTGCTCACATCTTCCACTGTGACGACGTTACCATCTATTCCACTCCATTTCTAACATATTCTGAGATTAGCAACTTGTTAGCTGCTGGGAATATGATACCACTACTACCACCATAATGACACCTGATTATATTAGCCGGTGATAATGTCTACTCAGCACGGGACACAGATAGTAAGAGAACACGCCAAGTCAGATAATAAAACCAAAATATCAGATGCACAAACTTTATATATAAAAAAAGAAAACCTCTTTTATAACATAGACAATTCAAGAACTAATAGAGAATTTCTTGTTTCTCGGACTTGATCTAGCGAGGAGGAATTGAAACTTTACTCTTGGAAGGGCCGAACTGAGTCACGGGCAGCAGCGCAATATACTTAAAATTATTAAACCAATATTTTCAAGGAATTGGAGGTTAGTCATGATGTAATAAGCTGAGTTGTTAGGATGATATTTTTATTTCATTTTTTTTTTTAATTACCAAACTAACCTGCATCCGGTTAGTCACTGAACGTAATTCATGATCAAGGTTAGACGAATAAGTCGTATTGCTTACACAACTCTTCTTGCGGTTTTGTGACGCATTCAGGAACAATCTAAGATGAGTTGGAAGCAGTTTAGCATATGTATGTGTATGCTTTTCCACGAAACAGTGTAGAGCGAAGTTCCTTAGCGGAAATAAATCTTTAACGGTCATTTAGAGACTTGTATGCCGTTAGGTTAATAGAAAACTAACCTAACATTCAACATATTATTATGACATTCGTAGATATGCGCTCATCTAATTATTTTTATTCTTCAATCTTTCTGAAAGCGATAATCTAAACATGCGACCTGATTCAAGCTAGTTTTCTCCTGACTGAATAGTTATTAATTTTAAATATATGTCTCAGCCGATTAAATGTATACTTTTAACAGAAGGGCTCATCTTTCTTTCACTTTGATATGCACATTATTGAATGTACGCTGATGTTTATGATAGCCAGCAGATGCCTGAGGAAATTGTCTTTGCAGGACGCGGAAAACGGTTGGACTCATCTCAACTATTTCGAATTATCTGTATAATTATGTAGGTTGCTCTCTACTGGGATTTATGGAAAAGTAGTGAAGCAAATCGCCAAGAAAAGGGAAGGAAGACCCGCTAAATTGACGATGAACGTGAAGATGGTTTCGGCAGTACAAATTTTGAATCCGTTTGAGTCTCAAAGAGACTCTTACTCTTGGGCAGTCACTGATGAAATGGACCATTTGTATTCGCAAAGATATGAACAGTTTCACGACCTGCATGTACTACACAGACGAATGAATTTCTATTCTATTCATTAGGATAGGTTAGGTTGGTTTTTGACCATGTTTATCTTAACTGGATTTGATCCATGTAACTGAATTTGGTGTGAGCCAAAGTTACTTAAAGACCGTAAAAATAAATTCATTGTAATCCAATTCTAAGCTAAGTTTCACCCAAACTATTCAAAAATTACTTCATTTTTTTTAAATTATTATTTTTATACTGAATTTGCGCATATAATGAGCATTTGAAGTTCATACATTTAAACTTGTACCTTACATTCTTCGCAAATGCATCATCACCCACATGATTATATCCCGTAACTTTGGTTCCTTCCTCTGAATATTCGTCACTTATGTGTGAATTGTTTCGGAACAGTCTTCATAGAATTTAGATTAATTTATTCATATTCGTTAATATTTTTCGAAAATCCCTTCTGCTCCCACACTTTGCGTATAATAATTATAGAAACCTTATAGGTTACAAGTTACAATTAAAACAAGTCCGTACTCGACTTTCAGCTAGGCCTACTGCTTCTTATAAATTTTGTCTCTCTTACATTACATGAAAAAGAACGTTACGTCATAATTTTGATGTCAACGCAGAACACATTTAAAAAAAAAAAAAATCCGTGACATTTTTTAAACAAAAATACAGAAAAGTCGCTTTTGGCTACGGAAATCGATATCAAAGACCAAAGTTTTTATAGCATATCAATCTCAGAGCACAAAGTCGATATTTGCTTTTTGAAAAAAAAAAAAAAACTCTTTTTTACTGCACTGATGTCATGAATAATTTGACTTATTCTCAAGTATGTAGGAAGAAAAGACATTCAGTTTAGTGGAAGTACTTTGAAACTAACTTTCCTTAATTTTAATGTAATCTAACCGCCCCGTAGAGGTGACGAAATTGAATAAAAACTTTTAGTACATTGGGACATGATTACCCTAAACCGGAATAGAGCCATAAAAAAGAATAGTCCTTGTGTGAGCCAAATCGGATTGTATAAATTTGTTTATCGTCTGTTTGTTTGCAAATCCAGTGTGTATTTGTCTGACGAACCTAATCTTTACTAACATAATCTAGCGAGTGAAATATGTTTATTCGTACGTGTTTCAGCTTGAAAGTGAAAAGTGGCTTACACAGTGTTAATATCCGCAACTCAGGTTTCCTTCAATGTTTAAAGCTCAGTATAATAATTAAAATTTTGGAATAGACGACAAGACACTACTTTTTAAGCAGTAGTAGAAAATAACTGACTGCTTTTATAGAAAAAACATAGAACGAAAAGGGCGTTTACAGGCATGGAACATTTTTCTTTTGATAACTTTTCCGAACTTAGGTTTAACACATTGTAGACTTTAGAACTGCTATTGAACATGCTTACCATCTTATAATGTTGAATAACAAAATTCATTTCATATCATCCAGTGGCGAAGCTACAGGAAATTAATCTAAATGCAAGATCTCCGATTTAAAACAAAAATACATTTGAACTTTGTGGTATACCAAGTACGCACACTAACTTAATTATGAGTGCTCTGCCCTGGGGTTAGCTTTGTCATCCGATGGTCCTTAGGCAAGGTGAACCGATAGTGGTGTTTCATTTCCATAGAATGGAAAATTATTTTAGCGTCGTACAGGGGGCATAAATGTAATGGGGCGACCTCGATGTTCAGTACGTGCATTTCAGTGTACTCGGAATGAAACACTTGGTAAGAAGAATTCCACATACGTATATGGTTTTCTTTCGTATTGTTTGCCAAACCAAACTTCTGCAAGAACTACTGATCTAGCCACTATCTCTGTTTAAACAAGTTTCAGTTGTTATTTTCAAGATAATTGTCCTCGCTCAAGATAAACTGACGTTTGGTCTGTTTAAGCAAGGATTCCAACATGATAAGGATAATCAATCATGGCTGAAAATATCATGTCTCTACTCTTTGCTTTTACGTTTTGTGTTTCTTAACTCCTTGTTAACACAACGTTGTGTACTTTTTTTTAGAATAAGAAAAAAAAACAGTTCCCTAGCGTAAACATTATCTGCTTACGTAACCAAGAAACTGAGTCCACAAGAACGGTATGATGTCAAAAAAAGAGCTAATAATGGATTCAGTAATACGTCTAGGGTTGTTAGTATCATGTATTGGATGAACTGTTATTATATTAATGTTCTAAAAAAAGAAAATTAATAACTAGTGAAATGGTTTAATTGATTCGGTTACGTAGATCGAACTGTGAAAAATAAGTTACTTTCAAACTCGACTCAACAGCGACAACAATAGAAAAACTAATTACAGAGTCAGAGTATTTTAGTACCAGCAAGCCTACTAACCTCTCTGTAAATAGTTATTTCCTTTGAACTGCTTCATTAAATGTTATTGTACTTCAGTGGCGGAGATAGATATCGATAGGTCCTCAGATAACTGGGAAAAGGGGTAGGGTTTGAGGGCACCTAGCGAGTTACGGAAAGCGAAAACTGGGAGCGCAACATTGTGAGCTGCGGAAAAGGGACGCAAGCCTAGCTTCGCTACTGCTAGAATTCTCTCTAATGGGAAATTATTTCTAGAGCAGCCAATGTTGGTTTTCATATCTGTTGGGGACGAGCCCCCTTGTTTGTATAGAACCGAAAATGCTATCGTGAATTGTGGGTTGCATATGCATATAGGCGGAACTTGATTTCCTGTTGTTTTTTCGTTTACCACTGCTAAAATTTACGTGGTCCTTTTTTTTTTATCAGCAAATGTTTTGTTAATGTGTATCAAAATCTTTTATAGGAAGAATGTTTTAGATAATATTTTCTACTGATAATGATAGATTTTCTGTTCAAAGCCAGATCTATGGCCCGAAGATCCGTATGCACGATGAACTGATGTTGGTTTGCAATTACTTTCTAGCGGCTTATGATTACGTCCTAAGTATGGGACATACAGTTTTAATGTGTTCCCACCAGATATCGAACCCGGGACCCCTAAATTGCAGGACAGCAAACGTTACCACTTATCCACTAACACTTACAATATTCTTCCATTTAATTTTGTATATTTTTTTTTTCTTCAGTTTTTTGCTTCATAATTCATTAGGTAAGATGAGATTAGTTAAGGTTCGTTTTAGTTAAAATTAAATTACATTTCAATAGGTAATGTTAGATGAGTTTGACCATGCATCCCCTAAACAGGATTTGATCAGTAAGAAAATTTAATTGAGGCGCATGCGCGAACAATAGTCTATGTGCTATCTTTTAACATGTAACATAGATTTGTTCGCGCATGCGCCTCAGTTTCAGAATACATCAATTCTTGTAAACGTTAATAGTGATTATATATATAACATTTACAGCTCCTTGCGGCTTCTCCCCTTAATCTTGCCTGGGGAAAGGAATAGAGAACATAGCCCTCGTCTTAATGCAAGGCACCATGCCGAGATTACCTGACGATATTAACCGTAAGCGAAAACATTCAGAATGACCAATCCTGAAATTTTAAAGCTAACACGCTTCTACTGGGACACCACGCGTCTTCAGAATACTCTTTAAAAAATACATAGCATATTAGTCCAATATATCTTCAGGTTTGAATATAATATCGTGCGTGGTTTTGTTAAAACTGTGAGAAAAAAATTACTTTCACTCCCCCCCCTACAAGCTCATTGTAAATTCTCACCCCCACCCATGTTTCTGAAGCGTCGCTTGTTTATGATGGATGGTTTGACGTTATGGCCGTACTAAAGCAGCCAAGCTTATCGCTTGCCGTATTCTTCAAGGTAACCCCTTCTCTCCTCCCTGAGTAAGGAATGGCCGATTCCAAGGCCTCACGAGGTTTTCCAACAAGGAAACTCACGACAGTGTTAAGAACACCGAAGGGTCATACAGAACAGTTGCTCTTCGTATCCTCCTACATATGTGGAAAAAGAAAATACAAAAATACGTATATGCGAAAGGAAAAGGAATATCCATGTCCCCAGTATTTCGCCTGTGACACGTGTGCACTCGCATTCATATCTACCCACATGCTTAAACACCCACACCGAGTAGAAATACCATATAGGCTCAAACAAGATACTGAAAGACTCGACAAAATCTACTATTTTTGTTAACTGTATTCTGACATTCTCTATTGATAAAGAAGAGTACTTCATGCCAAATACAGTGCAACGAGGGTAAGAAAAATCTCTGCTTAAAATTGTAAAAGAGGAAACTGAATTCCTGTCTCCTTGCCATCTACAAACAGATGGCAGCATTATTTTCCACTTACATTTGAAAGGCTCTTTCTTTTGTAGATTTGATTCTTGAGACTCCTTTGTATCAGTAACTTTATATATAGTGTGTGGCTCAGGCGGTAGCGCGTCTGCCATCGAATCGCGCAGTCTGGGTTCAAGTCCCAGTCAGGATACTGGAGACTTCTCGCAGTGTTCCCTGGCGCTCTGAGGTGTACTCAGCTCCCTATTCAATTGAGTACCAGAGTATCCTTGGTATCTCTGGACATCTTGAGAGGTAAAGGCGATCGAGTGTGGGATTGACCACCCTACCTCAGTTCGTACCGTAGGTCAACAATATGTGGAACGTTACCTCAACATCCTCCTATGTGCCGCTCAGGCGCGTACCCATCGCACAGGGGATAGCTTTAGCTTTTTTTTTTTTACCTTATCAGCTATGTCTTTCAACGTTTTGGAAAAGATGGTGTGATACGTTTCCACTAGCCTACCAAATTTCACTAGAAATACGATATAAACTGTATCTTGTTAATGTTCTAAAAATGTGACACTTTTCCACTAGTCCTACATTCCGTCAGAATATTCGGTGACTTCGAATGAAATACTCGGACGGTAACCCTTCCTTACAAAAACCTTTGACTTTAAATATCATCAGCTCAAATAATATAATTCTTGTGTAAGACTAAACGACAAAAGAGAGAGAGAGAGAGAGAGAGAGAAAGACAATTACTGTATAATGTTTTGGTACATTAAATAATATATCTTCCAGTTTCCAAGAACTCCGTTTACAAGCGGAAGGGTAATTTTTCACGGGGAAAAACCAGTTTTCATTACCGTACTAGTACAAATTATAAACATCAGGAGACACCTGGCGTTGGGTTCAGGAAATATTTAAGGTGAAGGCAAGCGGGTACTCCCCTTTCCTTGGCTTGCTGCCGGCGAAAAAAAAAAAGAAGTTACAGATTTGTTCGTCTATGTTATCACTTTCAATTTGTTTTGATTCTTTTTTACTAAGCATACAATTACAATTATTGAGCTTTTCCAAACTTGTAATTTATTTGATAAATAATTTTTCCAATATTTTACTGCATTGAATTGAATTGTATTTATGACCTTTAGGGATCTTTGGCTCATGTTGTTTAGTGAATAAAATTGAAATAATGACGAATTTCCAAAATTAGACTTCGAAATGTGTATTTGAAGAAGAATGGGCACCTTCCACAAAAATGCATAATAAAGGGTGTAATTAGTCGAGGGAAAACGGCGGGAAGAGGATCGATGTAATACATAGATGTTATTAAGGAAAATTAAATTTTACGCGAAGACAGAAAAGTCTCTGATCAGGACAAATGAGAAAGACTAAACTTACATAAAAGGATCTGTCCCCGTCTCCAGAACACTAATAATTATGATATCTGACAGGCAATTACAATTTGCATTACACTTTGAAGCAAGAAGTTTAAAAGTTGGCTGATCGGTGGTGGTGGAGATTTCAACGATCGTTTAGAACAGTAGCGTAACCCTGTTACATCTTCTAGGGAAGTAACGGTAATATGAACCGTTTACATCATTCTGTCGGACTAGTGTTGAATTCAGACACTTTTAACCGAGGTGAATTTTTGCTCTTTGGCTGTGCATGGGAAGGGGGAACTTTATGTGTTTCTAGGACCTAGCCCCGATAGCAGAGTAAAGCTTCTTGATTCAAACTTTTAAGCAAGTTTCCCATGATAAGTGTAAAAGCTTACAATATGGTTGTCAATGGCAAATCTGCAAGCTTGAATCATACTAGTTGATACGTACAGACTTGCCTTGCGACTAATGGCCAAATAATACCAACACCGCTGCCTACGTTTAGTTTGCAATATCAAATCAAATCAACGTAGTAAAGTAAATTTTAAACTTGAATCAAGTTTGTTGCATCAATTGTAATAGGCAAGAGAAAAATCAAGCTTGTCAACTTAATATGTGAGAGTGGTTCGGAGTTTACTTTAAACTGTACATCCTTTCCTTAGAACATCACCTCTGTCAGATAGAAAGCAAAGGATATCTGTTCTTCTTGCCGAGGACCCTTCAGGGCAGAACACAATTCATGTCATTATTGTTATCGGATTCCACAAGAGAATAATTTGAGCACTTAAAGTGTGTGTATCAGTGGCGACTCGTGATACAAATAAAGGTGAAGTAGGACCGAAACTTTCATTCATCAACACATTCCTAGTATCTTTGTTCGTTAACATTATCTGTCGTTTTGGGGCTTAGACAGGATATTATCTGATCTCAAATGATGATGACTGATTTTCTGGCCCAATTTAATGCCTATGTAGTTAATGAATATGAAAATAATAAGTGAAGCTGAACTTTACCAACTACACCTGATGAGCCGCCACTGGATTGTGTAGAAATGGCAAAAAGAAGAATGAAAATCGAACAGAAATAAAGATTTCAAGCAAGGCAGTGATCATGCTAAAGGACAATAGAATCAATAGTGAAGTAATAATATTTAACAACTTTTCAGAAAAACTGAATTCCCGTTAATAACGTCCTCTTTTTAATTTTTTTTTATTTCTAATTTCTTTCCAGGTTATTTTTCTATTGACCTTGCTCTTTCATTACGTGAGAATAGCTGCCGGTAATACGTGCAGTAACAGACAATTCAATGGTGAAAGTGCAGTGGACTAAAAAAAAAAACAGTAACCTTGCACTTGACATCGAATAAATGTGCGACGTCGTTATGACATAGTTGTGTCATTGCATGAAGAACATGAACCGAGATTTCTCTCTCTCTCTCTCTTTTTTAAATGTTTTGTTTTTGTTTTTAATTCCGGTTCCCCTTTTCAAGAGAAACCATTTGTATGAATTATACAAAAACAGATGTATTTACTTGGCAAGTAGGAGAACTGGTTTCTGAGAAAAGATAGCTTCTTATTCTCATCAATTATTATTAACCAATTCAGAGCTTTCTTGGTAATACCTAGACATGTTGTGATTTAACATATATAAGTTGAGAAGATATGTTTTGCTTGGATATAGTTGAATTTGGATGACTAATTCCCCAGTTAATTCATATTGATGGATTGAGATTACCAATTCCCTAATTAAGATATATTGATGGATTTGGATTACGTATTCCTCAATTAAGGCATATTGATGGATTTGGATTGGCAATTCTTCAATGACTGAAACTTTTCAGGATTCTTTCCTCAAGTCACACCAGACTAATGTTGGGATGGTACGTTCAAATTTGGGCCTAGCCAACTCCTTTTCCACACACCCAAACCGAGCCAAAGCCAAAGAAAGATACCTGAAAGCCATAAAAGGAATTCAAAAATTCTTAACCACGTTTGAATGAGAATTTGCAAGGTCAGCCATTACAATCTATTTGCATTTATGTATATCTACTTTAGTTACACTTGCTTGAAGAAAAGACAACTTGTCTGACTGAAAACACGATGAGGAAGTAAGTAGTTGCAATCCAACAGACATTGGCCACATTTATTTCATGGGTGTGCCCTCCAGCTGTCTGACAACAAACGGAATAACCAATTCAAGTGTTGCTTTTTACCTATTTTCTTACTTCCTCTTTACATGTACTAACAAAAATATAATAGTTTCATGTTTCCGTTGACGATTTTTCTACCCGGTAGTAGCTAAAAATGACCCAAAGTCAAAAATAAAAAAGGTTTTGATTGTTTTGCCACCTTCCCGTAAATTTCCTTCAAGCTTCGTGCGTGTTGTGTCCAGTTCTTTTGCGGGGGCACCTTTGCATGCATGAGGTGCATATTGCCTCCAAAAAAAAAAAAGAAGGCAATAAAATGTAAGGGAAAAATAATACATGTGACAAAATGATAAGGTAGACAGACAGTTAGTTCCCTAGAAAGGGGTAAAGAGGATAGCGGGGAGGGATATTGAATATAAAGTGGATGTATTTTGAAATTTCCGTTGAATAGCACGAACATTTTGAGTTTATTGAGGTAAAAAATTAAAACAAAAAAAATGTCGATGAGTTGTTTCGTGAATTATAGGAGGAGGTAGTGTGGTGTGGGGTGTAAGCAGGATTAAGAGGGGCAGGGGAAGTTGTTCCTCGATAGCCAAAAGCCAGTCACGATTTTCTTACTTGGCCTCGGGACGAGACGCTAAAGTCTAGAGAAAGAAAAGAACAAATGAGTGCTATGCGGCGCTCACAACCAGCAACGGCGTTTTCCACCATGAGCTCATCAGTTTCTTTGACTATTTCACAACACTCTTATGCGCCTTGGTATCTCTGCCCTTCGCTCTCTTGATTTCAATGTTAAGATAATGAAGATTTCTTCGTCTGCTGTTTCGCTCAAGGCCTCTCTCTTTTTCTATCTCTGCTCGACTCTACAGCAACGCGTTCTTTTCTAACGGTTACCATAAAAAGAAAAAGATGTCCCAACTCTATTTTAGAGCGTTATACCAGCTGAGAAATGAACTGTAAAAAATAAGCATAGTTCTAATATAGTAAGCAAGACGTACTCACTTATATATCAGATGACTTCGACGTAAATTTCAGCCACACTACTTCAGACAATCTAAAATCATTTGGCTTCTTACGTTTCTAAGATTTACAGGACTTCAAACTACGTCTCTGTTCTTTAAGTTTGCTCTGTCGTGGGAAGAAAAAATAGGGACACTGAGTTTCCTGTTGTAACTGAGGGAAAATCTGTCAGAATTATCATTATGAGTGGTGTACAGATGTCAGTCGAGCCGAGGTCCTCTCGGTTCAATATGAGTGAGTGGCTCGGCTCGGTGTGAGCTGTGGCTCGTTTCTGCTTAGCTCAGAATGAGCCACGGACGGCTCGTTTTGGCCCGGCTCAGGTTTACTCCAGCCGCCTGAGCCGAGTGAACCGTTGACATCCCTAGAGTGGTGCTCGAATCTCACCTGAATTATAGATTCCTTCAGTAGTTTGATTTCCACATAAAAATTGTTGTTCTGATATATTAAATTTACCCGCTACGCAAATACACGTAAGCGCGACAAAATCAATTTTTGTGGAGTTGAAATCACTGAATCTATTTATGGATTTGTTGTGCTGTTATTTATTATGGTAGCGGCTTCTCTTGACTGCCATAGTTCAGTTCTGAGGATGTGTTGACTTCTCATTTGGATTTGGATTTGGATTTCATTTGGATGTCGTGGATTTGCTTTCAGAGCGATCGCCCATCCTTTTTGAGGTTCTGTCGGGGTTTTCCTTGGTCGCACCAGGCAATGGTACCTTGACAAGACCAGGATCGATTCCGTCGCAAATCTTTTCTCTTGTTATTGTTGTTTTGTTGTTTCCAGTGTAAAATAACCTGAAATGTATTTGTAGTTAGTTAGTGAATAAATAAATAATTCAATCGAGGAAATTCGGATGGAGTTAACGTTTGTTGGGGAGAAAGGTCTCGCGTCAGTCCGAAGATCCACTTCTCCACAGACTGGGGTTAACTGAGGCTGCAGCCTAGGGCCCCCACTGGCTCAGGGGTCCCGCCAAAACCAATATTACGACCACAGGAAATAATAGGTAACAAAAGGTCCTAACTGAGTAAATAACCTAGAGCTTGCAAATAGCTTAATCCAGCATTTGGACCTCCAGAACCAACTACCTGGATGCATCATTGAATTCGTCCTTCCTCCACAACGAAACAAATTGTCAAAACGAGTGTCGCCGACCAACTTTCAACAAGACCTCGGTTGTAAACCCTATTTCAAATCGGCGGTCACCTTTCTACGACATGGGATCCTAAATGGAGGGAATTTATAAAGGATACCCAAAATGGCCGACGACCGTCAATATAAGTCAAGCTTTTACTTTCATTCGTACCCTACAGGTAGACGTAATCTGGTTCTAATAACATCAATACTTGGTTCATTACAATGCTGATGAAAAAAAAGCTAGATCGTTTTTGCTTTATTTCTTGTTTAAAAAAGAAACAACAGAAAATATGTAGAAGTCCTTGGCCTCTCTGAGTTCGACTAGTTCAACGATAAAGAAGGAAAAAAAAAGGACAATATGGTGTCTCTTGAATCGTCTCTATTGTTACCTTTTCAGGGAACAGTTTCTGTTCCAATACCTGATATCTATCAAACAGTCTCGCCATATATTTCTTTATTAGCCATTTATTTTTATTCTAACGCAACTTTTTTTTTAAATGTTATTTTCACTTTCTTTTGAGTCCAGATTTTTTTTTTTGCCTTCGATTTTTACCGCTCCTTCGCATAGCTCAACGTGAGGGTGGCTTTTATTCAAGGTCATGAAGGCGTGTAATATATTAGGCGTCCAAAAAAGACGAACGAATAACAGACATCATTCAAACAAAAACGAATCGGTAGTGGAGAATAAAAGGAGTGCTCTTCTAAGGGTTTTTTCAAGGTAAAACGACGACAATATAGCTTATTCAGGTATGGCTTATATAGGGCCCATAAATCTTTTAGAAGGTTGACAGTTGTTGTATATACCTTAAAAAAAAAAAGCCAAGACAATCTAATAAAAATTTCAACACACATGCAATCTACCGGTCAATGTTTATTGTGTTGACAGTTCGGAAGGTTTTAACTGTTTCTTAATAGGTGGCGGATTGGTTTTAGTTTCCTATTTTTTTTTTTGCTTCGCCTCCAGGGATGGGTACTACACCCCATTGTAAAGTAATTTCGTCTACTGGACGAGGATGTATTCCAAAACCAATTCACATACAGATATTACGGAGAGTATCATCCAGTATCGAATAATAATTTTCGTCCTGTTGAAATATTAAGTTTTGTTGGAGAAATTGTGTTCGAAAAAAAACAAAAACTGGTTATTTGATATTAAAATGAGTTTCTGTTGGCCCAACATATGAACACTAATACACTATAGCATTTTCTTTTTACGAGGGAATAGTGATTGCGTTAGGATTGAAATCAGAACTTTGAAAAATGTATTTCTCTATTAAAGTGTAAGGCTTAGATATTTTATTCTTCCACATTCTGATTCCTATTTTTAGCATAACAAATAAATGTTCACAAGTGCACACACACACACGAAGCACTTGATCATGTTCAGGATGGTATAGGATGATTACAAACTACACAACGATAGTTTAGGTGTAAAAAAGTCACCCTTGCTTTACCCGACATTTGAACATTTTAATCATAACCAAAGGTTGTAAGTTAAAACAAACTCCAAGCAAATTGATTGGAGAAAAGAACAAAGGGAAGGGTTTGAGAAGGAATTAGCCCTGGCCTTACTGAAGGTATCAGTCATCCCAGTGATTGTTTGGCGCGACCAAAGTAAACCTCAGTCAGAATGGCCGGTTTACTGAGCGCGAACTAGGAATGTTTCGAATGTGAAACTAACTTCTAAATACGTTCCATTTTTGTCATTCTTGTTGGAGGGGATGAAGAGTTAGAATCAAAATCAGAATTACAACTATAGCTGTGATTACATAATTCATCCAATGCGGAAAACTAATTACTTGAATGATTCACCCATTTAATTAACCGAAATCTAATGCGAGGAAATATTCATACACGGAACTGACTTCACGCGTAATAATATTATGTATTCACATATCCCTGTCCTTCGCCGTTAGTTATGGCACTAACTGGCTTCTGAATATCAAGGTGATAGGGAAATTTCACAAATAACTATTGCGGAAGCCAAGGTTACATTGTGTATTTCTTTTTAATTATTTAAAAAGAAAATTTAGCTTTGTCTGTGTTTTATAATATACTACTAAAACAGTAGCTTCTAATAAGGAAAAGGTCGTTCCGATCTGTTACATCAGCGTAAACCGTTATTATTACGTAAACAATATAGTCCTCTGTATACGCAGAAACATTCTCACGAAGAAATTTCATTTTTACGGTTTTAGCTACTCCTTCCTTGTGTATGTCTCTCCCCTCCCCCTTAAACACATTAAGAAATGTTCCAAGGATCGGTTACTTTTCCAACCAAAGCTTTTGCTAAGACAAAGGTACAAGCGTAGCCTTCTTTATAGCGCTTTACTAATCCCGCGTTTATTATTTACAACAATTATATATAGCTCAAATATTGTCTGTAATTGAATTTTGTCTATGTTTTCATTTTTGTTATGGAACTATAAGTTTTGGAGCAACTCGAGAAAGATGGTAAAACTGGGCTTCTCTAACGTAAGATAAGTTACATATCTAGCCCCTTGGACGGAAGCAACCCACAGAACAACTATGCATTTTGTGTGGTCTATACAATTGTAATTCCCTTTACACGAATTCTTTGTTTCGACGGATACAAGTTGAAACACGAACACGTCTTAGATCGAGCATTTCGCCCACTGTGTTCTGGTGTGTGGGGCGTGTTTGTGGGTTTTCTCGAGTTCTTTCGTTTCCTCCAAGTTTCTTCATTCGACCAATTTATCCCATTATCATTCACCCGGCCTGAGTCAAAGTTCCCTAAGGCCTTAAAAATGAAATTCCCGAAATTCACGAACAGATAAATTTGATAGGCGAGGATTTTCTCAACAAGGATTTTCAACATTTGATTTTCCCCTTTATCAACGAGTGGGTGCATTGGCTAATAAATATATATATATGGCTGGCCTTTAGGTTTTTTTTGTTTCTCCAGGCGATTGCCGTGGCATTAACTAAATCCTGGTCGCCACTATCCCTATTCCTGTCCCCGAAAAAGTGTTCACAGAGAGACGTCATCCCTAAGATGAAACAGGTTTAGGCCAAGGGTGACTATTGAACCCATATTATTGAAAAGAAAAATGTGGATTTCGTAAAGTAACAGTGGTGCAATTTACCATTTAGAGCAGTTATTTACTTTTAAATTAAGAGATTGTGGTTTCTTCATCTTTAAATAGACGTCTGGCGGAATCAATGAAACAACCAAAAAATTTCTTATAAGCCTACCATTCTGTCTTGTCTTTGTTGAATTATCCTGCCCTATGGAAACAATCAAACCCTTAATTATAGTCCACCAAAACTACTTAATCGTTGTACTGGTTGCCTATAAAGCTAGGATAGGATACTTAATACGAGAGGAGGATTTGGGAAATACTTGACTGTGAATCAGAATTTCGGGACCAAACACACCTGGTCTAGTGAGATCAAATTGGATGCTAGTTGGCCTAGCGGTGTGGATTTGCATAGCTCAATCATAGAAAAAAGCTTTACACCGTATAAAAAGTTTTTGAGTACTATGGTGCACCTTATAAATGATACCGTAATCATGCATTTAGGCTTTTTTAAACGCACTGACGAATAAAAAAAACGAGTATGTGATTCACTTGCTGCAGCAATCAGATTTCACTATTGTCGTACAACCCTCCACCTGAGCTCACTCACAATGAAAAGAAATAATTTTTCCTCCCTTATAAAAATGACGTGACATTTGTTAACGAGGTCACGGCCATGGTCAGAACCTCCAACTTGCGTCACAGGTGGGGGTTCCCTCTCTTCTTCCATATCCTCTTTCTCAATCTTCTCCCCCTCGAGCTTTTACTATACATTTTCCTTAACAGTGTTGCCAGGTAATGTGGGAATTCAATTGTACAAACAGCTTCAGGAGATAAAATAGAGTAGTATTTTATTGTTGACAGACTTGAACACTTCACAGCTCGATTATATCATTGTGTAACGTTCTTTGGTTAAAAGTTAAAGCTTCCTCAAATAAGTTAGTTAAAGTACTAACCTTGTATGATGTAATTTCATTAACATGTACTGTCTTTATTATTTTATTTACCATCTTCCTTGAAGAAATGTTAGAACCTTGAATACAAGGGCTAACCTTACTTGAAAAGACTTTTGCACATAAATGTTTGGAATTATGAAATCTGCATTAGTTATGCGTAGCTGTCATTGTTTAGGCCAAGTTAGTCATCATTTTGAATATTTTTAGGAACGAGACAGATCCTTCAAGGCTCGTTAAGCTCTCTCTACTCATGCTTTCCTCTTTGTCTTATGGGGGCGATTTATCTTCCGTAATATTATTAAGAAGTTGCATCCGTTTTCTTCCTGTTCCTCCTTTTCCACCAACCATACCTTCAGTTGCAATGCTTAGGACAATCCCCGTTAAAACAATGTCCTAACCAGATTATTTTCTCTTCTATTCACAATTATTGTGTCTCTCGGCTACTGTCGTCAGCGTCGCTTCTGTGTCCTGTTGTTCTTCGAACGCTTCCAGTGTTCTTTCTAGATCATCTCGCCAATAGATTATTGCTGTATCCAAATAAGCTACGAAGGACCTGGTACGTTCGTCACTTTTCTTCCTATATGTAGAAGAACTTTAATGATAAAATGAGTTCAACACAGTTTATCAGGGCATATTGTATACAAGAAGTGTATCCTGGAAAACTGAAGAAGTGTAATCCCGGAAAACTAAAGTGTAATCCCGGAAAACTAAAGTGTAATCTTGGAAAACAATGTGTGATACTGGAAAATTAATGTGTAATCCAGGAAAGCTAAAGTGTAATCCTGGTAATATAACGTGTAAACCTGGTAATATAACGTGTAATCTTGGAAAGCTAAAATGTAATCCTGGAAAACTAGTGTAATCCTGGAAAACTAGTGTAATCCTGGAAAACTAAGCGTAATCCTGGAAAATGTTCATTTTTGTGTGAAAATTCACTTTTAGTAACAGACACTTCCTGTACACGCTACTTATACTTCGTGACCACGGAGCCAAGAAAATTACAAGAAAGATACGTACAAAATTTGTAAGATAAATGTATTATAGTTGTACATTAAAAGGGAGATATATAATAAAGGCCTCAGAACCTTATTTCCGTGCTTCCATATTTTTTTGAAAATGCTAAAGAACATGACAAGCAACAATTAAATTTTGGAAAATTGACTGCAATAACACTTGTGAATATGTAGGCCTATCAAATGAAATGCTTGCGACTTTGAATGTATTTATTTTTAACTGAGAACTTTGAATGCCCGTAATGGGGGATATCATACGCCAGGCTTTCACATTTCTCATCTACACTTAAGTTTAATGAAAAGCAACGATCTCCAACAAAAGGTGGCAGCACTATCTCCGTATATGTCTTAATGTATTTTTATCGTTGCACAAAATTTCAATCATTCTCCTACAAATTCAAGCGTAGAGCTTCATTATTATTGTTGAAAGAGCTTCATTGTTATAGATTTCGATATTCACAACAGCAATCAAGCGATTTCAACAATAAAGAAAAACGAAAATAAAAAAAAAATCGGCATTGATCGAACTCTTGAATTGGTTATGAACTTTCTTCCCTGAAAGTTAAAACTCTCTAGGCTTGAATTTGTAGGAGCAGCATTGAAATTTCGTGCAACGATAAAAATACATTAGACATATACAGAGATAGTGCTGCCACCTTTTGTTGGAGACCATTGCTTTATATTGACCTTAAGCTGTTCAACTTGTAGGTTAGTTCATTCAAAAGATATTCATAAATGTTATCGGGATCGATAAAAAATTTAAATATCATTTTTAATTTTTTTTTTTTTTTTAATTATGAAAAAAGAAACACAGGGGTAGGCGCTGAAACAATTATATTTTATAGAATTTTCACCACAAGTTCCTGTTGCAAACCATAACGTTCTCCTTCGAGAAAACAAAACAAAAACCATTAAAATTGCTCGTATCTACTGTACATACAGTAAGCTGAAGCATATCACTAAACTGAGACTAATGCTGGTACCATGTTATAACTAAACCAATGATAAAACATAGCGCATATAGCTACAACAGCTTCCCCGATTACAAGTTGTTTTTGTACAGTCTATGAATACAAAAATGAAATTCGTGTAAATAGTAAGAAAGAAAACCTTGAAAGTCAAACCTTTTTTGATGTGATTTTCTTAAAACAAGAAAACGAAAGAAAAAAAGACGTTGTAAGAAAAATAATTAAAATTAACCAGCTAGTTAGCCACATAAAAGAGTTAGCTATTAAAAATTCATTATACAAAAAAAGAATACAAATATACCATAATACAGTTAGTATATTAACTTTTTTTTTATACTTCTAATAATACAAACGATTCATGTACGATGCAACAGCATAACTATTAACCAAGATATATAATTAAATCATTTGTTATGTCGTATTTTAATGATCTTATTGTGAATTTATTATTTTTTTTTTGCTTCATGCAGAGATCCTCCTAAAATATACGCGCTGAGAGTGATTATTATAATATCACTTTTTGTTATAACCTTGTGCGTTGTACAAGGTGAAAAAACAGGGTAGTCAGGACTTAAAAGAAGCTACAAAGAGGAGTTAATTTTTTTTTTGTAGCTAGTATTCCAAAACTAGATCCTTTTTTTTCTTCTAAGAATTAAAAAAAGTTAAGAAGATATGAAGCCCTTTCTTTCATTATTAAAAAAAAAGGGAATACAATTCAAAGGAGAAACAGGGCGAAGGGAAGTCTCTAAGGACCACACCAGCCTACAAACACGCAATTCAATATATATATATATATATATATATATATATATATATATATATATATATGTAATTTATTTAACATTCATCACTAATTTAGTTTAATTATTGTAATTCCTCGAATGGAAACTAAATTACCTGTGAAGAAAGAAAGAAACAAAAACAAAAAAAAAAACAGAAAAATTGCATAATCTTTTTTTTATTTTAACTTTTTAAACAATTTTGTTTCTTTTTTCTTTCTTTTTTTTTTTTTTTTGCTTGTTGTTTAGTGAATGACAACAGCACGAAAGGTTAAAAAAGAAATGTTTCTAAATTATTTCTTATTGAAATAGATCTAGTTAATAATTAAAATAATGAGAATGCGTACGCAATCAACAACACGTAATTTACATATGCGTGTAATTAGTATGTTTTTTTTTTTTTTAAAAAGTTACAATCTTTTGTTCATATGTACAAAGTTTTAAAATAATTAAGTCGAGGAAAAGATATTGTAGATAAAAAGTTGTTATATATAGAAGGGTAATGTAAAGGAAAACAGAGTTAGCTTTCTCTGTTTAGACATATTTATGGAATAGAGAACAAGTTTATCAGATTAGGAAGAAACTACTAACTTGCAAAGAATTTAGCGCCAGAATTGATGGCAGTGTAAGGTTCATGTAAAGCAACGATCTCTAATAAAAGATGGCAGCACTACCTCCGCATATGTTCTAGTGTATTTTTATCGTTGCACGAAATTTCAATGCTGCTCCTACAAATTCAAGCCTAGAGAGTTCTAACTTTCAGGGAAGAAAGTTCATAACCAATTCAAGAGTTCGGTAAATGCCAATTTTTATTTTTATTTTCGTTTTTGTTCATTGTTGAAAGAGCTTCATTCTTGTAGGTTTTGATATTTACAACAGAAACCAAGCAATTTTAACAATGAAGAAAAAGAAAAAGAAAAAATCAGCATTGATCGAACTCTTGAACTGGTTCTGAACTTTCTTCCCTGAAAGTTAGAAGAACTCTCTAGGTTTGAATTTGTAGGAGCAGCAAGGAAATTTAGTGCGACTATAAAACTAAGGTCGTGTCCCTTATTTAAAAAAAAACAAAAAAAAAACAACACATTACACAGAGTAAATAGAAACATAGAACGTCGAATATTACACATTGGATAAAATTAATTTACAGTAGAGTCTCGTTTATCGGTTTCATTTCGGCGCTCATTTCGATAACGTCTCAAATATATTGCTTACTCTTACTTTTCTCTTGGTAAACCACACACCACAAGAGCAAGTTGAGCGGAACAAAGCGAAACAGAGCGAAGCAAAGCAGAACAAGCCAGCACTCAGCCTAGTCCGTATACACACGACCACAGTAATATCGAATTTAGCATGGAATCGTTCTGATTCGCTTTAACTTGTCTTTCTGGTGTGTGGCTAACCTTAGAAAAATCCATAAATAAAATGATGCCGATGAAGGAGTGGTTTCGCTTATAGTCTTGTGGGCAAGGAGTCCTAGGTTCGATTGCCAGTAGGAGCATACCGAATGTAGTGTTACACTACCTACTTTAAACTCTACATTGTTCTTTGTCCAGTGGGAAACAATGGAAAACCATCATAGGTTCACCTCACCCAGAAACTTTCGGGTCATCTTGCTCCCAAGGAGAACACATCGTCATCATAATAAAACAACCGCCAAAATAGAGAACGATTCAGATTCTGAGCTATTGGCGAAATATAATCATCATGGCAGCGCAATATCTTTCTTCGTTTAGGAAGATAAAAAGCGTCTATAGTTGATAATAATATTAACACGTGATGTTTTGTATGCATCTGGCAAACTAACCTACGGGGCATTTCACCCTACACTATAATTTCGTCCAACTTGAAGCACTTAGAGACAGAGCCAAACACATTGACAAACAGAACCAAAGGCTATTTAGCAACAAGATAATGTCACAGAACACATTGAGCAAATGCAACCAAACACCACTCTTCTGCTTTGCTGTAAGCGTTGACTCATATAAATTCATACTTATCAACGTTTTATTTTATTTTCCCCTCGAGAAGCTATTACTACCCGGAAACTTGCAAAACTTTTAACATATGCGTACAGGAAAAAAAAAAAAAAAAGTAACCATCACGAAACTTATGAGGGTAGCCTAGCGGGCTAAAATATAGTGGAGAGGGGGAGTGAATTCTTGACTGTTTTCATTTCCGGTCAACAATTCTTGGAATAATGTCGATCCAAAGTAGATGTTGTAGCTAGCTCCTTCCTGGAACGTTGCGATCGATCTGGAGATTTTGATGAGGGTATATTATCTTGTCAATCGTTTTGATTTGATGCTTCTGACGGGAAATAAAAGTTTTATAATTTACAGACAAAAAAAAAAGGATAAAAGAAACAAATAATATGCAAATCGACCCAAGTTCAAATTTTTAGAAGACTACTTGTTTCATGTGTAAATAGTTTTGACTGGTAAAGTTTACCCAATTAATTTGTGTAAAGAAAAGATTACACTGTATTGATAAGTCACCAGAAGGTAAATATGTTGAAGTCCAAGAGTTGAAAACTTTGTATTTTAAGAGTGCAGTTTTATCAATTATTGTCAATATTATGACAGTGATTGTACTTTCTCCAAAACAATATATTTTCCCTTACTGCTCTAATCACGCGCTTTATCTTTCTACAGAAGTGAATGTGTGTAGTGTTGCTGTCTAAAAAAATAAATAAAAAACTCTTCAAATTATTATAAGGCCGGCTTTTCATGTGCACGCTGTTCTTACGGTACATTAACACGCGTTTCCATTTGCTACTCAGCCAAATGGCAAGGAAAGCACGCAACTAGCGCGTGCATGAAAAACCGGCCTAATTATTTTTTCTTCATTCCCTGATACCAGAGTAAGCTTATTCCAAGCTTGACACTTCCAGTGAATAAGCTTCTATCAAACTTGTCATGACATGTCTTTTTGAGCTTTTATTAAGAGTTTGAGTACAGCTATACGTAGTTTGTATTTGGCAAGTTTGTTTCAGCTAATTATTTATGTTGTTTTGCAGAAAATTGATGAACAGTTTGTAGCAAGTTTATGTCAAGTTTGCAGCAAGCAAGTTCAAGAAAGCAAATATCGAGATTAAAATAAGCTGATATCAAAATCAAATCGAGAAAATGGAAAATCAAAGCAATAATAAATTAAGATATTACATGATTCGCTATAACCCTACATTTTTTTTCCTTCGGAAAATTTAATATCACTTAAGAATGGTGGTAGTGATAATACTTCGCTTACGGACAAAGTACAACAATATTATGTTAAGTAAATAGTAACCGACTCTCAAATGATACCATTACCATTACTTTAACTTTTGAGGGTATTTTGTTTTCGTTTTATAATTTTACAGCAAAGCTAATATTCTCATAGAAAAAAGAAACGCAGAAATAATTCTATTGCAAGTAACAAGAACTAATGTGTAGCTAAGTAATTAACAGTTTATATCGCTGTTAATTGTTAATATTAATGCTATTAATAAACATGAAACGATTAATAAATAGATAAATAAAGCGCTACTATTCATATCGAACCAATCAGTTACCGTTAACTACACTCAATCAATATGATGTCACAGTTCAAAAGTTATAAAATTATTAAAACGCGGAAATTATTTCAAATATTCATTTCCTTACTAGTTATTGATTCACAAGCTACGGCGCAATTATTTGCCTAATTATTATTATTACTTTTACACAACCTCTAATGATTCATTATTTTCTTAACATTCTCGTAACACTGATAATATTGAGTATCTACTAATTGGCAAAAAAAAAAAAAAAATAACTTGATTATGATATGATTCGGCTTTTATAGTGTTTGTTTTCCATTGGTCGCATTCCGTCGATGTCTATTGCAATTTATTTTTTTTCTCTTTACGCTGAGAAAGTTTTTCATTGATAAATATTAATTATTCAGTTTGTATTGGCAATGAACATGACCTTTTCATGCTTGTAAAAACTGAACGAGAGAGAGATCTCGGGGGGGGGGGGGGGGGGGGGGTGCCCATACACCTTTTCTTTTTGCAAACTGTACGTTAAGTACCGGTTTTCCAGTGTTATGTGGTTCCATTATAAAAAAAATTAATTGTCTTTTTTTTTAATGTCTTTTTGTTGATATTTCGCTGGAAAGTTAGCCCAGCTATAAATGATGTCTAATAAAACATTCATTAATTCCATTTTTTTAATTATAACTTCCTGTTATAAATAAATGGCGATATTTTTAATGTACGTATATTGGAAAGGAAGCGTGTTTTATATTACATTGAACATAGAACAACTAATACATAACAGATTCAGAAGACTGCGAAATTGTTTAAAGTAAAAAAAAAATATATCTAAATATTTTGGTATCTTTGTTTCCTCCAGTAAATCCGGTACTGGTGACCAAGATACAAACTGAGAGTACTTAGGTAATAATTGATATTAGCAGAAATCAGGGATTATGCCAGGATTTTATTTCGGGGCGAAGCGGTGTAAAGTAGAGTTTTGCAAAATTTGGTGTCGATTTTTAACCGTAAACATATTAAAGTTGGCGGCATGTGCTCGAGAGTTTGGAGGAGTAACACCCTTCATTGGTGGGAGATTTCTGAATCATTTATGTGTCTACAAGAGATCGAATTCGCGTCCCCATGATTACCAGTCGACGAGCATGACTTATTTAGATCTTTACATAGTAATAATGAAGTTCTTTGGATTAGAGTGTTTTGAAGTGGTATCCTTGCTTGGTACCGCAATAAAATAGTCCCCGCTGAAATAATGAATGATGACCACACCATAGTCCACTATAATAACGAATCTCTGTGAACATTTGAGCATCGAGGGGCGCAGAGAGCGGAGAAAGAAGGAAACGAATTGCTTTCTGAATTCCCACAAAAGCCAATTGTTCTTTTTATTCCCGGAAATGAACCGTTAGATCAGCAGCCTGCTACAACGACGTCCTGTGACAATATTAATGAGTTAGTCAGCCATTTATATTGAAGCTCTCGGAAGATAGCGGAAACTATTGAAAACAAGCAGCCGCACACGTCGATCGAGTTCTCTCATGTGAGGAAGAACTCAATTCACTATTCCATTGGTAGTAAATCTTCGTATATATATTTTTTTTTTATAGCCGCTTCAATTTGTTACTAGGATGTTTCCACCTTACTCCAAATTCTTTGACAGTTCTTTCACGTATGTTTAATAAGACAGAATGTTTATTATGCAGTGTATTCAAGGAGAAACTTACCAACACTGGTATAACACAATTCTAGCATTTAGTTAAACAAGACGCACGTAATGGCTGTCTTTAAGAAAACTAAAATGTTCTAAAAAAATTGAAAACAAATATACACAACTTTTTTCGCAGTATTTCCTGAATTTTCATTACTCAGTATTCAGCAATAATCGTGTTTATAAGAAATAAATCTTACTAAAGGAATTATTATAATATACACGTTGAATACATCAGTAAAATTTGTAATATGAAGATGCAAATTCAATATTTCCTTGTATGGTTGCTCTAAAAACAACAGTTGAGCTCAGAGACTTCAATGGTGGTATGGACAAGTAACTTAATCGATTCGATTATTTGAATTTTTAACTGATCGAAGCTATAAAACATAGCGTAAAAAACCTTGTTGCCCCCCCACAACAATTTTTTCCCCTTCTATTTACAATGAAAACGGAAGAATCAAACTTGACTTTAACTAACCCGCCTTCGCTCGATATCGCTCGGCATTAATTCGTGTGAAAAAAATCTACGATACAAAAAGCATCTGATATATAACACAACATTAAGGTTTGTGTGTGTGTGTGTGGGGGGGGGGGGGTGGTGTAACAAAAGAGCGGCCATAAGAATACAATTCAAAATTACATTTTTTCATTGTAATTGAGAAACTATAATGTATTTTATTATCTTTGATTTTACGATATTAGTTTGGACGACAACTATGATTGTCCTTATATCGTACATGATATAGCCAGCCCTCCAAAATTTTGTGGACGAGCCAGCAAGACATCATGACATATGTAATAACATACTGATGCCTTAGAAACAAATACAACTTCAAAAGGGTGTGGTGGTTTCTTTCAGAGCAATGGAAGTGCCGTTACATCTTCCAGTTACAACATTTTTCTTCTTGCAACATTTTTTTTTTTTTTTACGTTCTCTTCTCACGAGATTTTTATTTGAGAAAACTCTTCTAAAAGAAGAATTAATTGAGAATCAAGAGTGCCAGAAAGTCTTTTTTCTTCTTCTTCTTCTTTAGCTTTAATTTCGTTTTCTTTTTTATTTAACCGTTTCAGCCTCGATGAGATTGTCCCCTCCCCCTTCCAAACCGACCGTAGTGCGGGAGGAACCGACCAAGAACCAAGAAGTTGATTTGAGAAGGAGGAGGAATAGTTTCGCTCTGTTGATGAACCAATGCGGTTCGTTCTGTTCAGGTTGTGAATCCTCTTTTTCTTCTTCTTCTTTTTACCTCTTGTTGTATATCTGCTTAAGAAGAAAGAAGAAGAAGAAGAAAAGCGAGTTGAACGTTGAGGAATTTCGCCTCCAAGCTACCGGAGGAAGAGTCCCGAGTCGAAGTTGCGGCGGAGTAAGGAGGGATATATAAACTGTCAGCCATCTTGGGAAGATAGAAACTCAAGGTGACTCTTCTGAAAGCCTCGGGCAAAAGCTACCGGTTCCATAAGAGTAAATTCCACCTCATCTTTATAATTTTCTTCTTTTTTTTTTGTCGAAGCTCTTCTCCGACAAATGACTAGATAGCTGTTCCTACCAGAAACTTCTTTAACACTATCGTTAAATTTATACATCCGTATCTCCTTTGTCAATTGCTACATTGTTTTTTTCCATGAACATATGTGTTTTGTCTCTCATGTTTGTGTGTAGATAGATGGATTCGCACACAGAATCTGTGCTCAACTGATATTCCTGGATAACCTATCAAAGACCATCTGTTGAGTAAGCTTATGATGTTGGGATTCATGTCCCGCACGATGTGTTGTTACTTTCTTTCAATGTCAGGTTTTCCCATCTCGCGTTCAGCATACAAATGAATTTCTCGTGGAAACACATTCACACACACACACACACACACACACACACAAAGATTATACAACAATTTCGTAAACACACGATAAATCGTGCTTCATGTTTGTGTGAGTATTAACTTTAGAAAAAGAGAAAGAATAAGATATTCGTTTCTTTTTTTCGGAAGTGTCCGGAGGGATGGGTCAGCGCCTCTAGCTTCTAAAACCACCGTTTCCGCTTGAGTACATATATATATTTTTCTTAGCACCAACTGTGTTGGTTTCAATTAACGGTATGTAATAAACAAGCTATTCTTGGTTTTTATTCTCATGAGAAAATAAAGCACATTAAAAGTTCCGAATGAGGGTTTACATTTTGTAATTCGTACTAAATTTACAGCAGAAGAAACTGCAGTTCAATAGGACTATTTCTGCTAAAACGCTGTGTTATCTTTAATTTACTTAACTAAAACTAAATATTCAAGAAGCTTGTGTGTTTTGCAGATATTTTATATGCAGAATGGACATCCCTCAAACATGTCTTAGCGTTGAAACTTTTTTGATCTATCATACCGTATGCATACCACCACAATTACCGAAGGCTAGATCGGAACAATAGCAGAACCTTATATGGAACACTGGACGTATTAATCATTGATAACGAAGTATCCGAACGTTGCGTATTAAATATTATTGAAACTTCAAGGTCGTAAAGGAGACATTGAAATGAAACTGCTCCCTCCATCTCGCGTGTGAAGAAAAAAAAAACAACAACATATAAATATCAATCTATTAATTGAGTCATAAGATGAAAGAACTTGGCTAGTCCTTTACCCCTGAAGATGTTCATAGGTTAATGAATGAGTGAAACGTCGGCCAGTATGCTTAAGTACTTCGTTCCTGAAGTCGATTGAAGTCTTACTGTTGCCAACTACAACTATATAGAATAAGATTTATTGTTTCCTCGCGTGTATAAGTTACCCAAATCACATTTTGCAGAAAGATGTTGAGAATGCGTAATGCCTGTTAATGAAACATCTAACGTTTCAGATAGTACAAGAGATTGCCGTTCAGGTGGCAGCACATGACAGTAACAACACAAAATAGCACCAAACTATTTTAATTCACTGTCTGTGTTGTTCCTGACCCCTTCAGTTCAGTATACACAATCATCTTATTGTTTTCTATCGAAAATCTTTTTAGTTCTATTCACGATATATGAAGGGTGAATATGTCAGATTGTTTCTTTCGGTGCTAGATATGTTTCTTGACAAGATTGTCACGCCACGAACTATAATTTATGGTCGATTTTGATAGTTCCAATAATACTTTAAACACATAGATCTTACTTACAACAACAGAAAATGAGTTTGTATGTGTATATGCATATCTGCAGTCATCTTGTTTCTTTGCCTCTCCTCAATTTCACCAGCTAAATGATACCTTAAGTGGGACCCTGGCCGATACTTTCCCTCATCCTTTACCTGCCCTATCCCGTCCTGAGCCAAAGATCCCCAAAACACCGTAAATAAATTCAAATCAATCCTGTAAAATTTCTATGTTGACACTTAAGTCCCTCAAGTTTTCAACCTTCATATACTCTTGTCCAAAAGAACAATATATCAAAATAAAATATATTTTAATATTTGGAATACAATTTCGATTGTGGGTATGCGGGAAGAAATGTTTTCTTGTTGGTATGGGACCAGGACGAGAAATCCCTATGACCGCAAATTCCGACTTTCGAGAATTCCCTATGTGTTTTGAACTCTCAACTCAAAACCGCATGGAATTCATGACTTGGGTAGCCTATCGAGAATTACCAATTTTTCGAAAAGTGTCAAACCTTTCGGGACTGCCCGAAAATCGGATACTCGCACACCTCTAAATTTCGAATACTTTTCCTTCCTATTTTTTTCCTTTTTTCTGTATACTACATTGTATATCTCGAGAACGATGAATACCGAAAGATTATCTCTAGGTGCTGTAAATATAGGTCATCTTTATCTCGACTTATTGTGCAAATATGACGTAACTTGTATTTTATTTAAAACTTGTTTATGCAGTTTGTGGATAAGTGGTAATGCTCGCTGCCTTGTAATCAAGGGGTTCCGGGTTCGATTTCCGGTTGGCACACAAGTGGTTCGGAGCCCATGGTAAATTGTAAGTTCTGTCCTTAGAATGTCATCTTCATGCGATGGAAGGCAGTGGCAAATCACCAGTCTTTTACCTTGCCCATGAACCTTTTGGGCAGAACACCTATTATCACCAGGATCCAGCAAAACATGAAAGAGGCATTCCAGTAGCCAGTATAAAGACGAATCTTACGTCACCTTTGTCAATTTACAAGTTCATGATTGAACTGCAATCTGATCCATAGGCAATACTCTATGTATTAAAAATTTAAGGAACTCCATTGAAACAAAGTGAAAACATCTACACAGGTTCAAGTTTGTTAATTTGTCTGCAAAAATTAAGGTCGCTAAATAATTGGAAACTCAGTGGCTTTTCTGTCAAATTTATAAGTTACAATCTCAGCATTTGCCTTAATAAAACAAAGGCTGGATGGAAGAGTTTGCCAAGATTAAGAGAACAGGAATTTGATTCCCGTACAGTCAAACCTCAAGTACTTGTTTAGACAGGAAACTGAATGAACCTTAGTAGCAAATATAGAGGAAGCAACCAAAGGTTTCGTGTTTGGAAATACAACACTCCCTTATGCATTTTTTAAAAATGAATTTATTTTATGGCCTTTAGGTATCTAATGCTCAGGTTGTGGATGGGGAGGGAAAAAGGATGCGGGAAGCAGTCGATCATTGCCTAATTTAAAAGTACCATACCAACATTTTCCTGGTGTGACTGCAGAAAAACCTGCCAGGATGAGTAACCGCTCAGATTGTTCCCAGGACCTGTGAAGTCAACGATCTACCACCTGGCCACTTGGCATTTCCTTATGTGTTAGAAAAGCCATAAGGTTTAAAATATTTGAGCATTTTATCAAAGATGAACAAAATCACCGTCCTGTAGCTATGAAAAGGTAAAGTGGGTTCGAACCTCTTCTCAGACAGATCCTTGTAAGTAAAGGTTCTTATGTTTTCCCCTTATTCCCACCAGACAAACGAAATAATATCTACAACAGAGGCTCTTTCTTTTTTCACCCACTTTCTCGATTTGTGTTTACTGAGAGAAGTAATTTATCGGTATTTGAACGGATTTAAAGCCTCTACGAGCCAGAAGTTTAATTAAATAAGTAATTAGAAACGAACAACATCATAAAGTTTTAAAATAAATTTATATCAGGATTAATAATGTCAATATTATACCGCATATTGCATAATTGGATGAAGTCAACATGTGAATCATGCCTTTGCAAAATTTAACGTAATAATTCATGTTACGACCACTTTTTTTTAACTCAGTAATTATCACATTACGCAACTTTCTCACAAATCCATGTTTTGTGCTTACAGGATGATACTTTGCATAGATAAAACAAAGCGAACTTTTGCATAGATAAAACAAAACGAACTTTTGCATAGATAAATCGAGACGAAAAGAAAAAAATATATACTTTCTTCGACAAAACGAAGAAAAACGAAAACAACTTTTTCTTGATATTATAACTGAATACATTAATCAACTGTGAAAGTGTGATATAGAAACAACTTACATGTACACATGTTTGGAGGTAAATAACAATATATGAATACAAAGAAAATGTTAATGCCACTTTATTGAAAAGCACAAAAAATGGTCTCTCTATTTTGTCAAATTTATCAGAATGCTCGTAATTTATATCTTAGAAAGTTAATAAAGGAATAAACTTTCACTAACAAGTCTCTTGATAACTTCTGCTTCTCGTGTAAGATTGTATGACATAAATAATTTTAAATTGTCAATATTTTCAGCCTAATCTTTATCGTAAATTATTTTGGCAATATCAATTGTCTTATTGTTTAAGGTTTGGAGCAGTTTCACTCTCAGGCTTACTAGACTCGTTCAAAACTGGTAGACCGCATGAAAATTATCTACCAAAGCAGCATGCATTCAAGAAGAATGTACCGGTTCAAACCAATTCAGCAGCCTCGAACAAGCAAAACACTTGGGACGAAGCAAATATACTTTAAAATTCCTCCCTCACACCTATTTTTGTTTCTGTCTTTGGCTGGTTGAAGATGAGAGATGCACCTGGGAATATATGGTTTTTATTGGCCGTTAGAATAACCGTCACGTGTAAAGGATGTTCAGTACACGTGATGGAGAACAGTAACGGGCTATCATTAAGCGTTGGTCTAGGTCACGTGATGGATGAACAAATTGTTAAAGTGTTGTATAACAACATTGAGTTGTTATTTAGTCTTTTTTTACCTCTCCTCTTCACCCCCTCTGTGATATTTCTTTGGGAACTCCCTCTTTCCAATGACCATGACCTTGAGTCAGTGTTAAAAAGAATCGCCCCGATGTTGCGATGCGATGCGATGTGATGCTAAGCAACCAGCAGCAACCAACAAAACCGCCCACGATTATCAACCACAACCAATCCTTTTGTCCTTGTATATTTATTACCAGTTACATGCAAATTTCAATACACCTCAACCAATCGTTCACGTCATATTGTCTTGAAATATGAGCTTGGTTATGTTGCAAAAAAGAGCAAACACTTGTCTTCATTAGTGGTTTCTTCGCAGCAGTATTTGATATATTGGCTACACTTGCTTCTTCTTGCTCTGGCTAGAATTAGCAGCTCATTTTCTTTATTAAGTTCAAACCTTAGAATTATCTTTTATTGTGTGTAATCAATATTTTTGTTTATATTTCTTAAACGGATTAATATTATGTTTAACTACCATAAAGAACAAGCTATTTTCATTCTTCATTTTTTTTAAAGCTTTACATAACCGAAGAAAGTTTACAACCCATAGATACAGTATGCTGTGATCGTTCCTCATTAAACAACCAAATTCAGGTGGAGTAACTAGCGCTGTACTAACCAATGTTAAAAGATTGTTAATCATTCGTTAATACATCGGTAGTGACCTCCAGTAGTAGCAAAAGTGAATTAAATGGTCTCATTTATTGGATAACATTTAGCTTCTAAGACAAAAGTGCTGGCAGGGGCCCACCCGGGTTTCCGACCGTACCAGTTCGTCCCTGGATATGAATATCTGTTAGACTCCTACTAGTTGCTCTGGGGTAACGTCGCTGGTCATCATCGTGAAGGATATACTTACTGACTCGCTGACGAATCATCATATTTGTATAAAATTCAATTACAAATCGAACTTGAGCCATGCAGTGTAAGATGCATAAGTACAGTTACACTAAACTATACTGGATCTCTCCTGTTATTAAAAGAAAGGAAACATTACACATTATTTTTACAAAATTTCATACTTGAATTGGGCAAGGTAAAATATTGTTATTACATTACAACCAGTAAAGTGTTATTTTCGTTTTAAACTTTCTAACGGTTTCTCTCGATACTTTGTGGTGTTGACAAGTACTACTCTTGCTATATTTCAATCATTGTATATTATCAGAAGCTATATCAATAAATATCCACATTTAAAGAAAAGAATTTCGTATGTCTCAGTATTTCCTCGTGTTAGTTTCTGCAGTTTTACCACCACTTTCTCAGCAGGAAAGGAAAAAAAAACTTCCAGGACTTAACTGCTTAGGAGCTACAGGTGGTAGCATGACAACCCCTTGTCTCTGTGTGACCCTAATGTAGGTTGGGTCTATTTTTGGACCTTTCGAGGAAGAGAACTGGCCAACTCTTCAGTCACAGTTGCTGTGTGAACAAGGATTTATTTACGATCTAAGTATGACGGTCAGGGACGGTATTGTGACCTTGGCATTGCTTTCAGAAAGTATCGGAAAACCATCTGTCCATTTTCTTTTCTTGAAAAACAGAATTTCCAACTACCAAAGTAATAGATAATACCTACAGTTTCGCAAAAGTTGATGTTACACATCATACATTAGAAAACACGTAATATTTCGTTTGTGTAGATGGTCCTGTCCACATCTATTCTTGAAACAGCGATACCATACTTGATAATAAAGAGTGTATGCAGGTGTGTGCCTAGTTCTTCATCTGATACGTGGCGCTTGAAATACATTTTGCAGAGTGTATGTGCAAATAATGCCGGTATTCGTTGTCAAAGTCGCAAGTAGCCTAATAAATACTCACTTTAAGTTACCACCTTTTGAAAACATATGTGAAGTATGTACAGAACAGGTACAATAAAAAGAATAAATGAAGGTTAAATCGCGCAGCAGCTATCTTGGGAAGGCTTGAAAAGGTGTAGGTGGAGATGATTTTGAAAAAGTGAACCTACAAAACTAACCGTAATTGGCATTAATTTTTGTTCATCGGCTTAGAAAGAAACCTTCTTTTGCTGAGTTGCGTATTCGTTTTATTCTTCCACGTTTCTCTTATCCAAGTCGAGAAATTGCTAAATACTATCACAGAATGACACACTAGGGTATCAAATTATAATCATAGTTTACGTTTATTTTGTGCTAGCTAAAAACGTGTTATTCTTCGATTTCTTCCAAATAGTTCTAAAAAAAACTTGTTCCGAGTTAATCTGAGAGTCATAGATAAGAAATTAATTGCAGATGGCGAAGTCTCATCCACGTTCTATTATGTCACCTGGTGTCAGCGCAGTCGAACTAAGTAATGAATAATATTTTAGCAATATGACTACTTTTGTTTATTGCGGAGCAATAAGGTGAAGTAAGCTATTAGACGCGCAGGTTATAATCCGTACGCTTTTTAAAAAACTAATTCAAAAACAGTCGTTTAGATATTGATTCCCAAAGATACGTTTAGGAATCAAAAACTGCTGACTTTACCATGTCTATATACGTACAGGTCTATTTTATACGTAATAAATAAATAAATGAAGAACTATTAATTTGTTGTAATAATATTCATTTATATAATATTAGGCAGCAAAAAGAATGTATATGTTACACAGCAAAATTTCTCTTCTTTTTTTTAAAAAAAAGCGTATATAGGTCTATGAATTGCACGCGCTTATACAATAAACTTCCGCTAGAAACGAAATATATAAGCAATATTAATATAATTATTTGAGAGAAAACTGTTTAATTTCTTTGTACAAAGTCGTATTACACAATGGCTGAATATTTAAGTGATAATTTGTAATTTTTTATGTTATCTGACAGCTGTAATGCTTACTATTCGTAAGCTAATGTACAAGCTGAATAAATTGAATTGAATCATGGGCAATACGTTTTTCTTTTATTTCTAGTTAGGCTGCACTGACACCAGGTGAAATGGGAAGTTTCAGTACTATTGAACTTTCCAATATTCATTTCTTTTGTCTATGATTCATGGACTAACTTGGGATTGAAATGTTTTCAGCAATTGGCCCTTAAACCCGCTTGGCACTGAAGAATTTCTGCTAAAGTTTACAATTTTCTTAGCATATATTCCATCAAAATTGTTATAAAATATCCCATAGCATCTTACTCTATTATACTTTGACACGGTAGAAGCATTTGTGCTAGCACTACGATTTATCATAGCATAAATGCTTAGATTCTTTCTGCACTGAATCTTACAACGCTCCTCCCCAAAAATCATTGGCGAAAATTGAGGGTGGGGGAGATCTCTGTCAGGGCGACGGATTTTGCTCTAGACTCGTATTTTCTACGATAAACAATAATGATACAACTAAATTTGGGGAAAATAAAAGTTAAAAAAACTTCCGAATTGTTAGTTGGCTACACTGGATTAAAAACTCACGATGGCTTTCCTCTGTGTCACAAACTGGACTTTTCGGAGACTGAAACCCCGTGACCATTCAAAGAAAAGCGACTGGTGTAAACGTGGAAGTACAAAAGGACCATGAAAAAAAGCGGTCTTCCAAAGCAAAAACCCTTTCTGCTCCACCTTTTTTTCTTCTTCTTCTTCTTGTTTCTTCAGCCAAATCCCCAGAGGGCCTTTTTGGATTCCTTATCTACCAGATGTATCTATCTCTCTATCTGTTTTGCTGGTCAATGTTCATAGAAGTGGAAAAGAAAAAGAAGAATAAAGCGTTGTTGAATGGAATGAGCCCTCATGGATTTTACTAGAAGAGTTTTGGTCTCCTCCACTACAATTATTCGAGCTCGTAAATCTTTTGGGCAAAAATAGGAAACCAAGCGTGACCTGCAAATGTTTCGTGTATGCATTAGTCCGAGAAGTCTTTATCCTCAGTTTTTAGTTTCTCACTCGTTTTCTTTTTATTATCGCTTTCTTCTCAACCCTTTTTTTTTTCTTGTAGTACATTATAATATACCTACCAAGTCGTAACAACAGTGCGAACACGGAAAACAGAAATTAGATTCAAATTGCTTTGAGAACGCTATATTCATTTTCACTCACACGCTCGCGAAAGTAATGTACTCGCTTGCCTTTGAAATACCCCTTTGACCGAGCTCTACTTGTAACGATACTGAAGTGGTTGACAAATGTCGAAAGATCCACCAGAGCAATCCACTTCCCAGTCTAATTCAATATAGACCAAATTTTCAGCCTTGCGCAGAGTTTTACGCTTGTGACAGCTATGCAGCCGTTTTTTATTTACATCTTATTCTTGCAAAAACGTAATATTCTTGTTTTGTTTTTTCTATTTACAGCATGTACTTTATATGCACAGAATTAAGACATAAATCAAAACACGGGCCACACAACGATAACAAGCGTAAGATAATTGAGTTAACACTGAAAAGTTGGTCCATATTGGTTTAGACTGGAAGTGGATGATCGTGCTCTGGCGTATATCTTTAAACACTAGCCAATCACTCCATTATCGTTACGTAGAGCTCGATGTTAAAATCAACATGAAGAAAAGTGTTGTTAACCTAAACAAATACAAAAATAAAGCCATGTATCATTGGATCCTATGTTTATCATTCATTTGGTTTGAAGATTTTTCAAAGTATATCTTACTTGGAAATCATGGAAATCTGAATAATTGAGATGTTTCAGATTGTATTAAATGAGACGTTGTACCGACCTATGAGCTGTATTTAACAATTCTCGGGTTCTCAATTTGTACCTCAAGTAATGCTCGTATTGTATGCAATTCCCTCAAGCCCGCCGCAGCTACGTTCTGTAGGGATGGGGTGTGGGCCACGGAAAATTTAGATGTGACAGCGGTCACGATATATTATTCCGCATCCTATTTACACACATCAAAAGATTTTTATGTGGGATCAAGAACATTTTAGATAGGGCTGTACACCCCTAACCCGTCCCAGGCATAATTTAACAATTAATTTATATAACATTCTTACGAAATCACATTTGTAACACGTATGTGATCTTAAAGCCGGCTTTTCATATCCGCACGCTTTGATTGCGCTTAATATGAGTAGCCACATGTTTCAATTGACTACTCAGGAAAATCGCATGCAAACAACGCAACTAGCGCGTGCATGAAAAGCCGACATAAGGGCCTATGCACAACATTATGTACGGGAGGGGGAGTTGAAAATAATACTATTTATTCGTCTCTCAGAAGTGTAAATTTGTTGCTTTGTTTTTATCTCAATTTACTGCAACAAATTGACCATTAAAATGCATAGTTTGAAAATTATACAAATACTTTATACTTTTTTTTATCCACTACTGAATGAATGCCTCCCCCCTTTTCTCTTCACATGTCTCGGTCTCCTGCTATCCTCATCCATGTAACTCCTAAAAAACGCTTGATTTCATCTACCCATTTGGACGTCGTCTCTGTCATTTCTTTTCTCTAGGAATCCAATGCAGTATATTTGTCGTCCACCTTCCATGTGTTCGTCTAGCAATGTGACCGGTCCATCTCCACTTCATCTTCACACACAGAGAGAGAGAGGGGGGGGGGGAGACATGCAGTCTTATTTCCAATAGGAGGTTACTAAATCAAACCAATCATACTAAACCATTCACATAAAGCTACTTCATAAATATCACAAAAGAAATGGCTACCAAATAGGCTTCTTAGCTGCTAGTAAAAGTTCATATACCCTTGTCACTTCCATGAAAATAGTTTCAACTTCTGCCAAATAAACATGTTCCGATTTTTTATCTATTCTTGATCGAAACATCTTCTGGGGGGGAGAAATTTATCCCTGGCAGGGACGGAAAATAAATTTGTCAGGGGGGAAATTCCCGGTACCCCCCCCCCGTTAATTCGCACACTGGAATCAACATTTCAAGATGTCAGGTTATCAATCGCCTGAAGGAGGTAAGGAATATTAATTGTCAAAATTCTCTTCTTCAGAAATAAAATAAAATTAATTTTTATCAGGTTCCGAATATGATGACAAAATAACACAGGAAACATTGCAAGCGATTTAACACATTATATGTCCTTTTCGTACAGAAAAGAATTTCTCCGAGTCTAACTTATGTGTTTGGAATTCGTAAACATCAAAATACTAGGTCAGTGTATACCAAAATAGGTTCAAAAATTTGCTTTATACTATTCCATAAGAGTTAATGAAGTGATAACGTGAAGCATAAATGAGGAAATCGTAGTCTTGTGGGGAGGAAAAATGTGTGTTACACTTTTTTTTTTCTTAAGTGGAAATTTTATAAATTCACTTGCCAACTCTGTTCATTGAAGTGAGCCATTTTCTTTTTCATGGCTGACTGCCTATTTACTTTTGCTTAACCAAAACAAATTTCTCCTTTGCATGAAAATGCAGAGGAAAAAACTTAGCAGAGAGCGGAGGGCAGCAAAAAAAAAAAAAAACTTTTTTAACAGGTGGGAGAGGGAAGTTAACGCTTGATGCTTGGATGACCAGGTGGGAAAAATGGTTTGCCCCCTCCGGGACAGTCACGACCAATGATTACTTTTTCTTCTTCTAGCAAATGTTTGCGACTATTACACCACAATGTTCATTTCTTGTTCAGCGAACTGATGGATGACGAGGGGAAGATTGAAATTAACGGGTCAACGGCATAATCACCCATTCCACACACCTCTATGTTCATGCATCAGTGGATTACTTCAGGAAACGTCGTTTGTAATATTTGTACGAAGGCACGTACACATGGCAACACAGCAACGTTCAGTATTTATATTTGTACAGTAGATAGGCCTTCCAGCTGAATTATATATAAATATATAGTTAGTGTCACAAGCAACGGTCTTTTGTAAATTCATCAGCTGATCAGGGCGGTGGCAGTGTTGTCCTCCATTCACAGCTGGCCCCTAACCTTCAGCTGTTGGTTGACCTGTAAACAATCTTGTCTACACCGAATGGTATTATAATAATTTTATTCGCTATGATTGTTCTAATCAACAGGAGATTTAATGAGATTCGAACTCCACTCGAGATTGCCTGAACACAAAACAACGCTTTGTTAGAATGGAGTATTTATATTGTGTCATGAATACTGAAACATCCGAAGGTTAGGTTGATTTATCTTTTCGCCACCAATTCCAGAAGGCGTTAACAAAATACACCATTTCACATAACCGAACCTTCTCGACGAAACTAGTGGTGGACTTATAATACTAAAGATCCGAAATATCTATATCTGAAAACATAAACTGAGCGAAAATACTAGATACTCAATACTTATTGGTCTTTTAATATTTCCAAAAAGAATCAGGCTCTCTTCTATTCTTGTTAACTTTAAGAGGTTGGCAAGATGGCGACTTACTAGAAGAGAGCTGCTGAAATCTCTTGTGTATTTTTTTTTACAACATTCCAAAGTTTGTTCGGCCTCTTCTTCAAGAACATTTACTCAGTAGTGTTATTAACTGTTGCAGTGATTTATATAATAGATTTACATCATGAAAGTTCAAAATTAACTGTGATAACATCAAATGCGACAGTGACAAGAGAGTTAAGAGTGACTGACAGCTATGGCGGACAGAAACCATAGCAACCAATAAATAAATGACCTTAAATTAAAACGTCAATTATTAAGAATGTTAGACTGTATAACTATATTAAAAATATAATAAAATATCAATTATTAAAACGAACGCGCAATGGATGGGCATAATTAGCAATTTCCGCGATAGATTACAAAATACGAAACGTTATACCAACAGTGTTTGTAGAGCTTTTTTAACAGTATTAAAACCATATATGGTATGTTACTTAGAGATATTCATTGTATAATTATAAGAGCAGGATAGAGGTGAAAAACGCTAATTATGAAAAACTTCCAACAGTAAACGAAAGTCAGTTTCTGATTCAGATTGGGGAACATGGCGTCGATGCGTTACTGCGGCGCAAATTTATCAAAGACTATCTAATAAAGAAAGAGAAGCAACAGTAGATTATTATGATTTGGTGAGCAGTAAATCTCTATTACTAAACGTAAATTTACGTGATTGCCTTTAGAATTTAGGTTTCACACACAAGCTTTCTGTTCATACAAGTCTGAAAATTTCCCTTCTGGGCAAGATTGAAGTACTGTATTTCTCTCGAGTTAGCTAATTAAGATTAGTTAGAATATACGTGAATAAATTAATTTGTGAGGGATTATACGTGCCTTTTTAACTTTATACCTAAATACTGGACTAGAGTATGTCATTTTTCTGAACATGACATTCTGTAAATATAATAATAAAAAAAATGTTCTCCTAAATTTTGCTTACACTTTTCTAGCTTTTATTGCCAGCACGCTTTGTTGATTCCCTTGATCTGATCCTTAAAAGTTCTGCACACCGTGACTTCTTATTGTTGGTTTGTAATTTGCATAAATAAATATGTTCAACCAGGGTAAATAGAGGTCAAAGCCTCTCATTATATATTTGTTTGCAAATCATCAAGAGAGGAGTCGAGTCAATGAATGACACTCCAACTCAGCAAACACGTCATCTGACAATCATCAATATGCAAACAGTTAATTCAAAAAAAAAATCTTTTAATAGAATAGAAGATCTAGTTTTTGTTTTTAATGAATACTGATTTTAATTGTTAAGGTAATATACTGCATTTCAACAGACGGGATTGCTTTACGAAGAAACAATGCCATATTGCTCTAGGTTAATTAGATCCTCGCTGTGAATTACTTATCCTAAAAGTTGAAAACATCCTCTCCTATTTATGCCAAGTAATGTTTTTGGAGCTTATGCACACACGCACATGATTTTGTTTACTCTGTTCTCTTTGAACTGCTGTGACGAAACTTAACAGGGCTGAAAAATTAGTTTCCTTTTGGTAGATGTTTATTACTTGCACGAATTTTGGCAACGTAAAAGGTATCAACAGTCAGTATCTATCTCGGAAAATATGAGGAGCTCGAATAAGATACTTCAGATTGGGATTCAAAGATATTATGAGGACGGTTTAAGGCTGATTTTCATGCACGCTTGCGATTTGGGTGAATAGCCGATTGAAACACTTGTTAGGGCTACTTGCATTGGAAGCTTCCTTTGCTTTGCTTGCGATTACAGTGAGTTGCCAATTGAAGCACGTGTTTTACTACGTAGAACACGCAATAAAACACGTGTTTCAATTGGCTACTCACCCAGATAGGAAGCAACACAAGCTTTCATGAAAATCAGTCCTTACACGTAGAACACGTCACGTGTTTCAATTGGCTACTCACTCTGAACGCAAGCTTCCAAGGAAAGCAGCCTTGGTACTTTATGGTATTACACACATTCAAACTCAACGCATACTATACCGTCTAAAGAAACGCAAACAAAGAGGAACTCACTTCAAATTTGGGTTTAGATGCCTTGACTGATGAGGTTGTTTTTAGTGTGGCGAGGCTTTTCCTACGATATTCCTTCACTATAGGTATGAACTCAGTATGTATAGCACGCTAGCGCCTAAAGAAAATCGGACAAAGAGAGTCTGACTGTTTAAGAATATAATGTGGAAAGCAGCAAAGCTAAATCAAGGTGTGGAAACTGTAAACCCAAAACTGAGGTCAAATTTCTTTTAGCGTGCTTGAGTGTAAGGGCTGATTTTCATGGAAGCTTGCGATTTGGGTGAATACCCTTGGTGTTGAACTGAAAGCCAGTGAATTGAAACACTTGGTGTTTCCTGGTGTAGTTTTACTACGTGTTGTATTTATCCAAATCGCAGACCCAAGCAACGCAAGCTTTCATGAAATTCAGCCCTAAATCTAGGTCTCTGAACCTAAATCTGAAGTATTTTCTTCATACTCCCCATATTTCCCGAGACAGTGACTTTTAATACAATCTGCATAATTGATGATATCTAAAATATTTGCTGTTCGTAAAATGTCATCATGTAGGACACACACAAGGAATATTTATTGGTCTTGGATTATGTTGGGTTTCCTATTATTGTTTCATCATGATCATCATCATTCGTGTTAAGCCGAAAGAGGCAGATCCTTCAAGGCACGTTAAGTCCTCTCCATTGCCTTCTTTCTCTTTCCCCTCATATATGTAATACAATCTCTGTGAAGCCCATGTCATTACCAATTTCTTCTCTTTATCTCCAGTGTTGTTAATCTGTCATATACTCCTTTCAGAACTTCCTCATTACGCATCATCTGCGTCTAGTTGATATTTTCCATGTCCATATTTCGAAAACTTCCAATTTCTGATTTAACGTTTCGGCTTCATAGAACACAATGTACAGCACTGAATACGCCACTGCAACTATTTCTCTTGAAGAAGTTCCTTTTCATGGTAAAATAACTCAAGTTTTCATCCAGTACTTTTCATTGACTAACCTAACATCAAGCGTAATGTTCAGAATTTGTGGACTGAAACTAATCTTTGATAAGTTTTTTTTTCCCTTTTTATCAACTTGTAGGAATACAATTGGAAATATACGTAAGAGATATGTGAAGAGTCTTCACCCATTGAATCTTCATTAATGACGGTATTTTTTTTGGGGGGGGGGGGGGGAGGAAGTGATTTTCAATCCACGATCTTCAAAAGTACAAACATACACGTATTCAAACCGCAAACCCTTGTTTAAAGATAGAAGGGGAAAGAGATCCTTTTATATTCTATTGAAATAGTTGGCATGTGTGTGTGTGTCATGCGGCATTGAATAACAACATAAGGGCTCACTCAGGTACTATTAAAAAAAGTGAACAAGAGGGGAATGTATTGAGGTGAAATAAAAAAAGAACAGAAAGCAGGTTCTTTTCTCAATGGACGAACTTATCTCTCCTATATGTAATCTCTCCAAAGATTTATTATCTAACATTAGCTACAAACAATGAACAATTTTATTTATTATACACACAAGCCAAAAAAATAATGTTTGAAATGTAAACATAATCGGATAAGACCGGCTTTTCATGTAAGCGCTAGTCGCGTTCTTCGATTTCGATTTTGGCTTAGTATACTTGCTTACGAATCTGCATTGGCTTCTCATTCTTTTTCACTTTTAACTAACTAGAATTTCTAACAGCAATCTCTTATAATTATTATTAATTCTCTTATTTTAGTATTCACCTTGTAGTGAAATCAAATTAGTTTTTTCCACTTCTTTTAATTGAGCACGAAAAGCAGTAATTAACAGAAATCAGTTGAGCATAATGGCGACGTCTCAAAATAAGTATTAACAATTTTGCATGTTGTGGCAAATAGCTTCACTAATTGCTCAGAGCGATATTCTTTTGTTTATTATTTGCGAGATCCGTTTTACCCTAATGTCAAAAATTATTTGATACACTTAGGAAAAAAGAACAATATGGAAATTAACTTTTGAGGGCATAATTCATGAGAATTACTGCATATCTTGAAAGACGTTATTTTCAGGTTACCTAAAGTCTGACAATTTTGTACTCAAGAGCGCTTTCGTGGTATTTGTTTACTCAGACGCTCTGGAACCTATAATGATCCTTAGATGGCCTTTGTAATCAACAGCGTAGCAAATTACCTCGTCAGTTTTACTCAATGAGCTAATTGTGGTACACGTACCCTCATTTATGTCCACCAAAACGCAACAAGAATCATACTTCCAAAATGGACACACAGTCTGGTGAACACATTTAACGAAAATAAAAATGCGCTATTAAAAAACAACGAATAAAACTAACAACGATCTAATTTATGGTATATGTATGTCAGGCAAAACAATTTTAGTGATTAAAAATATGAATTTTACTGGAAGATAGTAATTTGCGATACTTATTTTATTTTAGAAAATGATTAATGATAATTTTGACCCTTTCATATACGTATAACGATTACAACCTCGTCATTTATCCAATGAAAAGCAAAGACTTCGTTTGCTTTATACACGGCATAATTTTCTATTTTTGGTGTGACGATTTCGGGCTTTAGATCCTCCGAATCCTTCAAGCAATTATCAGTGTGTAAGGTTAGGTTATAAGGCTAGGTAACGTAATTACCTTAACTTATATTTTGCTTAACGTTAGGTTAGGTTAAATTACGTATTCGAGGAAGTATCTAGAATCCATCCCAATAAAGAGCTTTGCATCAAGAGAATAAATATATATATATATATATTGTTTTATTTCTTCATGTTCGTAAAAGGAAGCCATTGATAAAAACGACACAATGGTCCTAATTAATAAGATATACTAAACCATTAGATCTTCAAGTATTACTTCTCTTTTCCATGTATACCAACAAACTAGCATGTGCACATTTCTGAAAAGTTATACAATATTTTTCAAACTTCATTTTGTAGATTGATAAGTTGTTTTATTTTAATTAATAATAATAATTTCTTTTCTTTTTCTACTTGCAGATAGGAGTAAAGATGACGAGAAGTTCTCCAGACCTCTTACTCCAGAAAGCAACAGGTCAAGTTCTCCAGCAAACAGCGAGACACCAAGTCCAAAACAGGCTGAAACAGCTCCGTCTCCTCCGCGCCGATTTATTTCGTCCATTCTTGGAGGAGATATTCCGTACGGCAGTCGATGGCATATTCCAACACGAGCCGAGCGGAAAGAGTATGTTTCTGTACCAGCTCCTCCAAAACCAGCTGCTTTGCCTCCGCCACCAAAGCCTGTGGTTCGCTGTCAGCAAGTATCTGTTATTCAGAGGACGCCATCAACACCATCCAAGGAGCTTGGACCTCCTGGAGCACGTCCATTTCCAGTGCACCAGTCAAGGGAAATGGAACCAGTCCAAGACGCTCCCATAGACTATCACATACCAAAGAACAGCAGAAAACCTGATGTTCAGGAGGAAGCTAAACAAAGTGGTAAAGCGGTTCCCATAAACACATCCTCAAACAACACATCAACGTCCTCCTCCTCATCACCTTCATCTTCTTCATCGTCGTCTGGGAATGGATCATCTTCCAGTCCACCGTCATCTTCAGCGTCTTCAATGTCCACACACTCGTCTGGATACGGCAGTGGTGGTGGTGGTGGTGGTATGGGTTTACAACCAGGGGGCGGGGGTGGTATGGGTGGAGGACGGCAAAATTATGGACCTAGCAGCCCTCCAACGGGTTCGCTTCCGCCGTTCTATGAGTCACTCAAGGGTAACTACATGGCTCCTATGGCGATGGAGTGTGATACGGGACAAGGACATCAAACGTACGATACACTACGGAGTCCAAAACAATATCAAATTCTACAAAATGCGTCGTATGGACTGAACGGGGAGTTAGACGATACGAGCTATACGCCAAAAATTCCTCCGCATCCAGAGCCGCGAGATCAGGGAGGGTCGCCTAATTATGAAAATGGAGTTCGGATTAAATATGACCCGGACCAACTTCCGACCTCCAGCGACCCTCTTCCTCCGGTCCACATTCTTGGGGGTGGAGGGGGTGGTGGCATTGGTGGTGGTGGTTATTTACAAAGGTATAACGATTCTCATCGGTTCGATGGTATAGGTGATAGTTCGGATCCTATGATGGACATTACTTCAGCGGATCCACTTCAGTTTACAGCCACGCTAACCTTCTCAAGCCCCTCGGACCACGCGTTGCTGGAAAGTCTCACCGACGCTGCAGACTTGTTTCTGCAGCGACTTCCTCCCGAGCACGATCCTCTTGCATCTCCACCAGAACCACCCCCACTTCCTAACGCCATTGAACCATCCGTCCAAGCTTTTCCTGAGCACTGCCAAAACGTTCTATCCAGAGTGTTTGACACATCACGAAACTACGCAGCACCTTCTCATTTCACGAAAATGTTCCAGGACAATACCACAAACAACAATTCAAACGGTTATCACAATATTCCAAAAGAACGAGCAGAGCTTGCACTTCATATTTCCCACTCACAGTCACAACAACAACAACAACAGCAGCAACAACAACAGCACCAGCAGTTGTCTCATCAGCATCAACAACAGCAACAACTTGAACAACAACTTCAGCAACAACAGCCACAGATGCAACAACTACAAATTCAAGTGCAAGTGCAAAACGGACAATCTCAGCAAGCACAACCTCACCCTTCCCCTCTGTTGTCACCCGGGTTGTCATTTGCTGGAAGTGGTTTAGACTTAACTCCTACCTCTTTGGACTCACCTACAATGTCCCTCCCTTCGCCGGGAAGTGTGGAGAATCCAGATACTCCAGGAAGTATTGGAAGTCGAAGAGATTCCGGATCAGGATCTGTTTCTGGAGACATTAGCAACATTCCATCTCTTCAAGTTAGGGTGTCTATTCTCCAGCAAAGGGTGAGTAAATTTCTAACAATATTTTGCTAAAATAAACCTAATTAGACGCAAACTTAATTGTGCAGTGTGTATTTACAATAAGCCAGATATTCCATTCCATTTATTTTTACCCATTTATCACACAGTGTACATATGAATCGGGTACGTTAATCACAAAAATATGTAGTTAGTTTACACTTATACATTGTTGAGTTCTTTCTAATATTTTTGTTTTGTAGAAAAGATGTACAAAATATTGAAAATGTGTTGTGTTTTTGGTTGTTCGAAAATGAAACATTAAAATAAAAGCAGAGATTTGAAAGATTTATTAAACGATTATACAATTCTATAAGTGAGATTGCCACAGGCTATGTATGCTTAAAGCGAAGTGAAACACGAATCTTTAAATGTATAAGTTCGGGTGAAAAATAAATATTTCGAATTAAAATATATACGATATAATGCTAAATAATTCAATAATATTTTTCATTCAATAAAAATGACATGTGAGTATAAAATGCTACAAGAAACCATCGGAAGAAAACAAATTGAGTGAACACTACATTACAAAGAGAACAGATTTTTTTATTTATCGAATAAATTATTTGAAGATTAACAACCGTATTCAGAAACGGTTCTTTTGGGGTGTTTAGCGCTGTACTAACGAGTGACTAGGAATGTAAATAAGTTATTTGTCAGTCATCATTAGTACAGAGCTAGTCACAGCAAAAAACGTGTCTGAATACGGCTGTAAATGTTTTAAAGCTGACAACTAGAATATTGTTAAGGATATATAATATTTATTTAACACGCTGTAGATTACATAATATTTAAAATAGGATTGATTTTTAATCAACTACATGTAAGGAAAATAATTATAATAATGAAAGTAAGGAATTACTTTTTCCTTTTCCAAAGAAAATAATATAGATGTTACGGTGAATGTTATGAATTGGCTGATATATGAAGTAACATGCATTTTTAAAATAAGCAAACCTATCGCTGAACGTATAAAATTAAGTTAGGTTAGGTTAGATTAACTTATGTTAGGTCAGGTAATACGCAAAGGCATCAATACTTCTCACATTCATAAATTTTACACTTACACCGCACTGCGTACATTCACTTAACATAAATACATTAAGTAGCATCGCATTCGTAATCGTGACTGGCCAAAGTCAAAGTTTACAAAATACATACAAAAATAATTTTACGTAATTTCAAACTTGACTAGATTATCAGGTAATAAAATATTTTCGTGGCATTAAAGTATTTATCGAATTCTGAAAGGTAATATGTTGAATACGGAAACCCTGCTAAATTGCTTTTACAAAATATAATAATACAGGATGTTCCTTCAGTGTTAGTTTAATTGACGTATAATGTGTATTTTTAAATGTCTTGCAGATAGAATATATGCAGTATTGAATTTTATAATAATTTGAATCATTGGATACAATTAAAAAGCAAACCACGGAATATTTCACACAAGCCAGTCGATCTGCTTCACGTGTGCACAAAATGGGTTAAACTTCCGTAGTTAGGAGCCAGAGGAAGGTTACAGGAGAACCTTCTTTAACATTCCTCGATCTCGTACATATGGAGGTTTCAACGTGATGTATTACGCATTAGCACGTAAAGAAGCTCTTTTGGATAGAACAAAATATTGCGCAGGTTATTTTTAACAACATGTCAAGGTAGACATTTTCTATTTTTTTAAACTTAGATGATCCTGACAACTGGTGTTTGAAAAATGAATTTGTTTATTAATTAATCATTCCACTTTTCTTCTTCATATAGTTGGGATTGCCAGGAGATGTTCCAATAGAATTCGTTAACGGTGGTCATGGAATCAAGAATCCATTAGCGAATCACGATCGACCACCAGGAGAACCGGAAAAGCTTCCTCCAGCGATATGTGAAGATGATCCATCAAAGTTTGCATGTCGAATCTGTTCCAAGATGTTTAGCCTTCAAAGACTTCTGAATCGGCATATGAAATGCCATAGTGATGTCAAGCGGTATTTATGTACGTTCTGTGGAAAAGGTTTCAATGATACCTTTGATCTGAAAAGGCACACCAGAACACACACAGGTAAAGATTTTACTGAACATAGACTTTGTTATGTAATGGATTTACTATGGACTCTTTAAAATTAAGTAATTTGAAATAAGGGTGGAATTTTAGAATTTTTCGGTTAGATTAATTTATAAGGATACATTTGGCCTTTTGTTACGAATAAATACGTGTTGTTATTGAACTCAGTTACGTAGACAAACTTCACTTACTATATTTGACTGTAGTCCCATTAGAAACACGTATCATTGTTATATAGCTTGACCGATTGAAACATAACCAACTTTTGCCTATCATAACGAAGGGGCCACAGAAATCTACAACCTTTCAGTAACGTTTTTTTTTTTTAAATTAATAAAACACAATTCAACTAAATTTAAGGGTATATTATTTTTGTTTGTGAAATTGATAATAACAACATCGGTGAGCTGACTGGGTGACTGTGTTAGCTATTGGATACGTTTGGACTTCAGTTTTTTTTCATAAAAGAATGAAATTAATATAATAAAATAGATGGTTAGAAGAAAACATAATAAAATGTAGAATTATTACCACCAATATTTGTAAAACTTGTATAAAAGGAAAGAATGCTACAGTCCCTGGTTTTGAAACCGATACCGGATTGGTTTGCAATTGTCATAATGTGCCTTGGTGTCAACTACGTAAAAAGAATACACAGACTAAAAATAAAGCATAATTTCATGTAAGATATATTTACTCTGATAGAATTTTTTACAATTATCAACAAGGAAAAAATCAAAGCTTTAAGAAGGTCGGAAGAGCCTACCCTAACCTAAAAGTGTCACTTATATAGACTGGTTTGCTTTTAAATTGTACATTTCAAATGTACCGATGATACAGTTACATTCTGCTGATAAACCACAGAAAAACAAAAATGTACAAAACATCTTGTTTACTGCTGGGTAACTGTCACACTTGCTAATGAACACAAGTTTGTTAGGGTCAACACAGTTGACCCTAGTTATACTAAGTGCCATCATCACTTGACATTCCAAGGATATCTAAATTTTGTTTAAAGTTGGCATACTTTTTCTGTCGTGTAAAGAAAACACATAACAGTTAAAACAAGATAAGATATGTGAGAGTACCGTAATTCATTTTCACTTCTACTTTGACATAGCAATGTAGAATAGAGGAACGATGTCAGGAGTCCTCCTCCTATGACGTTACCAATACGAACTTTTAATATTTTGTTAAATTATGGATAAAAAAAAAAGATAGAATTAATAGTTCTAACAAGATTCCAAAACAAGTACAACTGTGAGTTTTATATTCAAGTTATGTGTAAATACAGTACCTTTTTTTTTAACTTGATACATACTAGGCAAAACAAATGATACTTCACATTCGTGGATAGTCATAGGATGTCTGTAGGATATCCTCATGGGACATTAAATTTTCTCAACCTCTTTTATAGTGCGACCATACCATTCCTTCCAGCCGGCGACACCCATACGTAATTTTCTTGTTTATAATAAGTATTTACGTGTAACTGTGCAATAAATAAACCGTCTCCCCGATATATATATATATATATATATATATATATATATATATAAAAGATGGAAAAAAATGGTAATTACATTATAAAATAGCAAGATACAAAATTTAAAAACACAATAGAAAAGGTTCACATGATAGAAGAGAAAATGGACAGAGATGAATGCTGCTAAGAAGTCGCCATGTTGTCTTATATATATAACTTTTGACAAAGTCTTTCTCCGCACTTGGTATGGGCAGATAATGTATTTTTTTACACGACCACTGAATATTTTAAAATAGCAACTCTTCTCTCTCTAAAAGGGGAAAAAAACTAATTGTGTCGCTAGAGGGCATTTCTCTATCGTATGGTAATGTTGTATCTCATTTGATGATAATGCGTGTATAAAACCTTTCGCAGCCACGAACTGCATCAATAAGAGCGAACTTGAATGTATACTTGTATGCAGTAAGTCTTTTAGTCATAACCTGCTAAACCGAGATTCATATAAATATTAACATTTTTTAATAATACGTTTGTTATCGAGTTTGTCGAGTCTAATAATTATCAAAAGTAATATACGCAATTACATCGTATTTCTTGAACTTCTGAAACATAGTTACAGAACACGGATTATGATAAATATTAATTTCCTCATTATAGTCTTCTTCCTTATGTCATAAATATCTCAGCAGGAATCTATGTTCAATTTATATTTGCATTGTTAATTTGAAAATTTTAATTAACATCAAGTTGAATTAAGAAAGATCTTTTTACTTGAGGTAATTATATTCTGTTTCTTTGTTATAATAATTCATTTATTATCTGATAAAAAAGTATTGTATTATCAAATGATCTCTTTTCACCATTGTTGTCCTTGTCGTTTGATAAGTCGTCGAAAGAAGTGATGTTAACAGCGATTTTATGAACTGTATTCGCAAGTTAAGTGTGCGAAGATACCGTTTAATGATACCAATTGAAATCTACGGTACTTACTGTTCTTACACGATTCTCGTTAGTTATGTGATATAAAGGTTGATCAAAAAGTAAGGTTCCTTGTTATACTGTGACTTTTACTTACGGGTTACACGCAAATTGGACTTGCTTTGTTCACACACTGATTTTTAGCATATAGTTCGCAGTATTATTTAGGCTACATTTTGGTATAAAGATTTCATCTTGGTAAAAATTCAGCTTATGATATTGAAGCCTTTCTTTGACAGCACTCTGTAGCGTTGTATCATCTGCAAATTGTCTTCCTTCCAAAAAAAATCTTTTTTAAGTGATCCTAACAGATTGAAATCGGAAAGTCAGTGAATTGTTACTGTATTGACTATTTCTTGCATTGAAATTGTGTCACTGCGATGCTCCATATCTAGCAAAAGTCCTTTTCTTCAGAGACCTTCCTGGGCCAGTCTCTTATATTTTGTGCATTTGCAGTGGCGTAACTAGAAAATAGAGAGACTCGTCTTACGTAGCCCTTGTTCCAGTAATTACATTTTTAACATAACAAAAGTTTTTACTTTAGTACTTCAAGGACATTAATAATTTCTTAAAATTTTATAGAAGATTGTAGTATTTTAGTATACGTTAATAACACGTATAAATAAAACTTTATTTGACGATATTTGTTTTGTTGGAAAAATTGAGAAAAAAATATAAAAATATTCTTTAAATCTCCAAGATTATTATTGCGAAGAGCTGCTTAGTCAAAATTCTATATAAGTTATAAACGCCTTACTCGATATCCCGGATACTTATTAGGACCACACCTGAGAGGGAGGGGATCGCCGGGTCATTACAGGCAGTTACGTCACAGTGTTTTGCAGACACTGGTTTTTGGCTCGTGCATCATAATCCTGTGTCAATAGACTTTGAATTTCGATGGAAGACACAATGTTTAAAACATATATTGCAAAATTATCCACAGGAGACTATGATTCGTGGCCAGTGTAGACGAACTACCACTCATGTTACTTTCAGAACACGGTAAGTCACAAACAGTGTATCCAACCCGCGATGAATAAATATCTCAAAACTTACAAGGGAATGTTACTGAGTGAACCTTACTTTCTGACTCCTTTTGTTGTCTTGTTGCCAGTTTTCTACTTTCTCACCTTGCTAGGTTTTAAGATGTTTATTGTCGATAAATTATTAATGAATTTGTTTACATTGTTGTTGTTTTTTCTTTCAGGTGTTCGCCCTTACAAGTGCAATTTATGTGAAAAGTCATTTACACAAAGGTGTTCTCTAGAGTCTCATTGTTTGAAGGTTCACGGAGTTCAACATCAATACGCGTATAAGGAAAGGCGATCGAAGGTAAATTTTAATTTAGTTTTCTTGACAAAATACTAATACATTGGCACCGTTTGAACATATTCTACCAGAATTTCTTATACTTAAGTATTTCTGACTAATTATAATCTTTTAGAGTTGTAGTGGTGCCAGGGAGCCATCCTGATACTTGCCCTTACCTTAAGTGACGCCATGTTTCTTTGTTTCTGTCTTTAAATGTACACGTACAGCAATTTATCTGGTTTTATTTGTTTCTTTATTATTTGACATTTATTTTAATTCCAACACGAATTTCAAGACTCTCTTACAATACTTTTAATACAAATATAACTCAATGAAATATAACCTGCCCATACGTACCCCGGGAAATTGACAAGAGAAATTTAGTTCTTTAAAATAGACAATGTTTACCTAGACATGTATTCCTAGATTCTAGTTTCTTCAATGGATTTTTCTTTATATTCAATGTTTTATCGAATCTTTATGCACATACAGCCATGTATATTTTATAATTTTCCAATGGTCTTCCCTTTGAAAAAGAAGACCTTGTGATCACTTGCTACTATTCATTTTCTGAAGAGTTCCTGGACCCAATCAGGGTGAGCTATCAAGGAATGTTATAATCGTTTAAAGATTGTTGTTCGTATTGATTTGTCATCTATTTTGTTCACGTTTAAGATCATTTGAGTTCAGAAATGATTAAGATATAGAATAAAAAAATTGGCGTTGACAAATCTTTTTGAATGGATAAGGAAGAATTTTCCTCTTTGAAAGTATAGGAAATTTCTACATTTGAATTTGAAGAAGGAATATTGCAATTTCGTGCAATTTAAAACGATACATAAGAGATATACTGTAAAACCTGTCTTAAATAGAATCGCAAAGGCCCAGGACATCCTTCTTTTCTTCAGTAGTCAAGGTAATTTTTCTGTACATAGTTCTATACGTCTTGGCTACCTGACTCTCCACAAACACTTTGACTTGAGAAATCGCACTAAGCATATCTGAATCATTCCGTTGTAAGGCAAATTGCAACAGTTACTTCAAACTTTTAACATTGGAAAAAAATTGGACATTTTCCTTTCCGTAGAAAGACTTATTAGCTAATAGCATTGGACAGTTACCATATGCTTACAACCAATTCGACAAGTCAAGTATGCAAGTTCGCAAACAACTTAAAAATGATACTTTTCAAGCCTCTTAAAAACTTCTAACTTAAAATGTCCTGGTACATTTGCTGCACAGATACAACTGTGGAATGTCATGGTTTGTGCTTTTGCAGTAGCTTCGCATCAAATTAAGAAGCATCATCAGTCCGTACAATCACCGGAGCGGACGAGAATATTTTCGTTTAATAAAGGATTAATTTTAGACGGAGCTTTACCCTAATGAAAACGTGCTGTTATCGTGTTGTAGATCGTCTTTTACACATACCAAAGTACAGTAGTTAGTGAACGGAACAACAAAATTTTCAACCTTTTCAAACTGTCCTTAACTTACTTTTAAATAAGTTTACTTCCCATATTCTTTAGTTTATTTATATTTTTTAAGGAGACCAAATCTAATCTTAAAAATTGTGCGAAAGGATTGTTTTTAGTATTTTGAAACATATTTTAAGCATTTTTTTTACTTGTTCCATGAAGAGAGTTTATAAAAAGCATAATTTTAAACGTCAGACGTAGAGAAATTCTAATGTAATTATCTGAAAATCTCGACAGACTCTTGATAAGCCAAAGTATAGTAGGGTAGCAATTTTAGTAACATTTCTTTTTTTTTTTGCATAAATTTTAATAGTGTTTTGAGTTGTGCGTAAAAACAGAGGAATTAAGAAATCTTTCATTTTTTTATTCAGTATTGATTTTTGTTTTCTGTATTTTTCTATGGAGATGAGTAGTATAAAAGCAATACTCTAATTAGTAGTCTAAAACGTCGAAACTTTACGTACACCTCTTAACACAGAGAAATTGCTATGTTTCGACTTTTAGTGTCGTTCACGAGCACGAAGTACGAAAAAACATCACAAGTTTTCGTTTTAGGTATGTGATTTTTCAATGTCACTATTACTCAGTATTAATAATTAATACGTGTTAAGTTTCTTCGTAAGAATCTTTTTATTTCCATTGCTAAGAAAACATTTTCGTTCTATCTTATTGAACTTCAAGTGATAAAAAATTCAGCTAAAATCTTCTACTAGTAGCCTTCGCCTTTCCAAAGTCAGTGTCGAATAACGCTTATGGTTCAGTGCAGTGTAAATCCTGACATAATATATGCGTTTTGTCACCTGAAGAAGCTCTCGAGGATTGAGTATCTAGTGGTCTAGAAAACCTAGAAAAGTCAAGGAATTTTCTTTAAATCAGAGACAAGTCGGGGAATTAGTATATGATTTTTTCATGCTCCTCCAATTTATGGATGTTCTCCATGGAGGGGAGCAGGGGGTATTGCTCATGCTTGCAAAAATTTGTTCCGCCGGTCACTTCTTACTTTTAATTTAATCAAGTTGTTGCTTGTGGAAGGTAAACTTAAGTCTTTTACATTATTATATCTTTTCCCTTAAACAAAGTGTGTCGAGGACAATTTGGAAAAATGAGATTTTAGTCTGCAAAACCGGGGAAAGTCAAGGAATTTCTTTGTTACTACTCACTAGACACCCTGAAAGTTTTGTATCGACCTTGTTTTGTTTTTCGTTCGAAGCATCGTGTCCATTAAGCCACAATATTTACTAATGTATGTTTTTTATTCTTTCCAGATGTACGTATGTGAAGAATGTGGACACACGACAGGGGAACCAGAAGTCCATTACGTCCATCTCAAAGAAAACCATCCGTACAGTCCAGCTCTTCTTAAGTTCTATGACAAAAGGCATTTTAAATTTACTAACAGCAATTTCGCTAACATGCTTCTTCAAGTGCGATCGTGAATAGATCTTACAACAATAGATATGACTGTTAATATAAAATGAAAACAAGGACATTTTACATGTAGTTATCTATTGACGTACGTACTGCGATATATTGTTGGTTATTATTATTATTATTTTCTTTCTGATACTGTGTGCAAAACAAAAAGTTAACTTGTGCATTACGGAGTTGCAGTTGTGTGAGTGCTTTAACATCTTTCCCCCGTTTCTCAGAACTGAAAATCAATGGCAGATTTTCAATATTTCGTTATCAAACACGAGATACTTATGTAAGATGGCAGATGAAACGTAATACTTGTACTTGTTTACGACGTCATACATATAAATATAAATATATATATATATATATTATTGTTAAGTCATATATTTAATTGTTAAAATTATGCAATATTATTCTTACTCAGGTCATGAATGTATGTGTTATGAACTTTTTAATTACACAAAATTGTGGTAAAATATGTCCCAAGTATTATCAATAGCATGTAAATATATACATATATAAATATAAATATGAAAAAATAGATAAAATATTTTGAGAGTGTGTGTGCTGCACTTGTATTGTTTCTGAGACTTATTTTGACATGTGAAGACCATATTTAATTATTTCTTTTGGGTGTAAACAGATTGATATGTGACATTAGAGTGAGCATGATTCTAAATTTGCACTAATTTGGTGTTTATTTGAAAATTAGTTAAGTAAATGTGAATTCATAAAGAGGTTGAAGAAAAAAAACACCATGACAAAAAAGGAAATTACATGAGTAATGAACTTTCAAAAATAGATTTTCTGGGAACAAATACAGTATGTGAAATACAAGGTTGAAACAAAATAATAAAAATCAAGTTCTAGGATGTGAACTCCTGTAATTGTAAGTTTTTCAAATATTTATGATCAAGAAATACAAAAATTTTCCGACCTGGTAAGTCAATACAGCATTGACTTTCCTTGTACATCGGTTGCTAAGAACAAATGGAACGGTGTATACGATTAACATCTCGCTCTCACACACACATACATATATATATTTATACATAAACAAAATATATTACGTTATGGTATACTATAATTATGATATACTAACAGAAGACTGAGATTATGGAACTATGAATTAAAAGTAAATAAGAAAGGATTCTTCACTGGTGCAACTGATGCCACAAAAAAAAGTCGAGAAAGATAAGTAAAGAATGACTGATCTCAAAATATGATGCACAATGTTGTGGAAGAAGGAATACAAAAGACTAAAAAAAAAAATGGCGTGGAATGATTCCTTAACGCAGATCATGAAAATATGAATAATAGTAAATTATCTAAAAACAAAGTATGTTTAGAGGGTTTCCCTGACATCTATATAGTGTTTATGTTGGGTTGAATTGGTAATATGTTTATATACGACAATAGAACATAATTTATTTACATCGGAAAAAATACGATTTATTTTGAAATAATGAATACATGCATCATGAATAATAATAACAACAACAATAATATTATATTGGCTTGTCTGAGGATGCGCGTGTTGTGAATGTGTGTGTAACTGTACAGTTGTTCTTCTTCCACTGATAGTGTAGGATTTCTTAAAAACAAAAATTTTTCAAAAATTTTTGCACCATTATTTAAGAAAAGGCAAAAGCAGGTGTAAACAAACGTAGTCTTTATATAACTTAATTATTATAATTAATTGTGATTTACAACAATTTAAAAATAAAAATTCAATCAATTTACTATCCCTTTTTTTTCGTCTAGGTACCTGTGATATAAAGTAATCAAGTACAAGAAGAGATTGTAGCTGGTATTTTTTTTCAGTAGGTGTTTGCTGGGAGGGTTTATTTTGCAGAGGTGTTATATTATATTATTATTATTATAATTATATTAATTCCCCCCCACTCACAAACTTAGATACTACGGGTCAAATAAGAACAAAAATGCAAAGTAATCTAGATGGGAAATGGTATTTTTAAGGCAACTGCGATAAGGCAACAACAACATCAACAAAAAAAAGTCAGAATCTTGTTTTTGTTTTATTTAATTCGACGACGTTTGCATGAGCATGTCCTATAATAGACATTACATATATATTTTTTAAGAAAGAAAAACAAATGTATCTGGTTAGGACTGTTCCCTTGTGCTGTGATTATATTGTCTTATATTCTAGGTCAATTAATTTTTTTAGAATATGGGTTATTTCCCCTTCCTTCCCCTCCCCATTCTATATATATCATCATTGTTAGTATTACTTTGTGCAATCCTTGTTTTTGTATCTATATGTAATCTATTATAGCTTGCACCGTATGAGAAAATACAGTGGCGAAGCGTGTGTTTTTTGGAAAGTGAATTGGAGACAAATTCCAAAATTTTATATTGGATCATTTAATTAGGACTTTTGATCTAATACCCGTAGTCCAAACCTTCCAAGTGAAGTGTTGATTATCTAAATTGTTTTTTCTTATTTTTCCTTAGTTTTATCAGGTAAATGATAAGACTGTAGTTTAGACGATATAATCCGCTTCTGATGAATTAAGTTGACATCCTGTGACGTAGTTACTGTAAATATCTACCGGGTTCGAAGAAAAAATACTACTATTACCCACGAGAAGTGACAATTGACAAAATCTAAGAAATATTTTCGAATCTGCCTTTCAATGACCATTGATTTTTATATGTAATCATTAAATTTTTAAAATATAATCAGACTTCTATGGAATTTTCCCATAGCCACTGTCTAACATATTGCTTTAGTAACTGAAAAGTTCGGTTTGATTTGATTAGTAGTCACAGTTCTAAATTGTAAATCAAATAATATATTTTGTTTGTCTAATTCGTCATTTTGGCAGTGGATATTCAAAAAAAATTTTACATACAGATTTCAACTACGCTAAATTTTTGACAAAGTAAGTGATAAAAAGGTAGGTTTCGCCTGAGTATTCGTGTTAAAACAAGACATGGAACGCCACAAGCTATTTTCTCGTGCGGGGGTGAACTATAAAACATTTGTCACTATCCTTTAAGTCGGTACTTCATTCATTTTTCACTCCAAAAGGACCATGGGATTGTTTGAAAAGCAGGTGAATTTTGTGCAATTAATTATTATTTAAATGATGAAACAATAAAGACTATGATGTATTTTGAAAAAAAAATATTGTGATCCTAATTATTACAATAATAAGTTAACCTGACATTGATTCTGTTATCTTAATCCCCCCCCCCCCACTCTTTCTGATCTCTTGGGAGTGTTGGAAACTTAGTAATGTATTCTTTTGGGATTGGTGTTGTAATTCGTATGATACTTCCCACCCTGGAAGTGGCAATTTCCTCATTATGACAGGGGGTACTTTTATTATTGCATCTGATTTTCTTCTATCGTTGGATCTTATTTGAGGACGTTTCGAATTCATGTCGAACTACTTCATCACAGATATTTCTTTCTTGGGTGGTTTGCATTGATATCCCACATTCCCATTTGTTAATTGTTATTTGTTGGAATATTTTTTTTGTGTGTGTGTGCGTGTGTAATGTACTGTATTTTTGTACATAAATAATTATTATGAAAAACAAAAAAAAAACTTTACTATGATTTAGTCACATATTTTCTCGTGTAGAGGTGCTGTTCTGCTGCCTGTGTACTCTTGGGTTGCCAGTAATATTTTTACATTCAGTATTTCCATCCTTTATTTAATGGTTCATCTTCATTTCTTAATGTTTATAATGGCCTTTAATGAGCGATTACTGTGAGTGAATGTATGTACATAATGAGAGACTGAAATAAAAGGCAAGGTAATTTAAAAATTATCTTTTGTTTTCTCATTTCATTTAAACAAATAGTAATAGTAATAACAGTGTTTCCAACTGAGCCATTTCGAGTCCTCAATTAGTTAACAAATATTGTATGTATAAACTTTAGGTTCTCTTTACACATGTTATTTATAAAACCAGAATTTGTTCCCATTGGTAACGATAAAATTTTGCTTCTTTTTTTAAAAAAAAGCATGTGGTTGGCAACACTGATTTACCGTATATTACGTTTATAAAATAGATAATGTAAATAACTCACTCGAACCACGGCTGAGTCTTTTAATCTTGCTACTGTAGAGGTAGATCGAGTGGAAGGGAAGGGTTATTTTCATGTGACTAGCATCGGATCTTGGTCTGTTGACCCGCATTCAGCCTTGGATTCAAATCTGAGTATCGTTTTGGTTCGGATCCAACCTCTTAATAAGTAGGTTCTATCCGTCGAAGCTAAGTTGTATTTGTCGAATTGGACGCAGAAATAACAATTGAATTTAATTCTAAACAACCAAGGCTTTCGATTGATAAAAGAACATTTTCAGACACTACTAAAAGGAAATAGAAATAAGTTTATAAGACTATTGCTATTAATAGACAATGAGTTGTGATTAATAGACTATTTAAGCGATGACGTTACCATGTACCATGGTGCTTTGTGAGTATTGCGCAGCCGCCATGATGTACTTAGCGCATGCGCAGCAATGTAAACAAACATGGTGGGATATCGTGTTTGTGTTGCTGTGGAACAGTGGTGTATTATGAAATTTCTGGTGGAGAAAAAAAGGTGAAGCCAGCTTAAATATTGCGAAGGTTGAAAACATATTTGTAAGAAACAACCGCGGTCCCGGGTACGAGTGGTACTGTAAACAGTTTAGGAAAGGATAAGAGGTAACCGTCGGCCGGTAAGGTTTTCGGAACTGTCTCCTGTGTCATCCACGTGGATTTTTGGCAAAAGCGGACACAAATAATGAGCTACTAAATTTTATACCACATTGCTCCAGAGTACCGTACGGAATGCCATTTGCAAGAAAAGATCTGGGATGTTGAACATGGTATCATGACAATGACCGTCCGAACTTTTGCACAAACTGTTACATTACAACGCTGGTCAACTTTCACAGAGATGTTACCCCCACGCCCGATTTAGCTTCCCCTATGATTATCATTTGTTTGGATCTCCTTAGGAAGCATCTAGAAAGGGAGAAATACCAGACATGAAGAACTACAGAAAGATGTTCTGCAGTGGTTACAACAGCATCCCATTTCGTTCTACGCTGAAGGGATCAGGAAACTGCCAGAACGATGGCAACATTGTGAACGCTGATGGTGTAATAAAAAAAAAACTGACGTAGTTTAGATCTCGGTCACGGTGTGTATATTCGTACAATTATGTTTCTACATATATTTATGGTTTAGCTATTTGTTTGGACAGCAAGCTGTTACCAAGGCAACACATGACAAGTGAGGTAGAATACAAAGAGGTTAATTTCAAAATAAAACGATGCTTCACGCATGCGCTTGGAAGCACAAAAGGACCAACAAGCTGAGAAATCACTGCAACAACTCATTTATTTAACAAAATTCCAAATACACCTTGGAAACAAATTTACAATGAAGAAATCGTTCATAACACATCCAGAATCATCAAAGCAAAAAGATTTGAAACTAATCGTAGATTTCTGCAGTTATATGCGTTTCTGCCATAAATTTTCGAAGAGTCCCCACTACTTCATTTTTTTTTTTCGGTTAAATATCAATAGAAACCCTACTACATCGTAATTTTGGCTTTAATCTCCCTAAACTGAAAATCTTGGTAGAATTCCTGATGCATTTTTACGATACACGCCGTTTCGTTTCTAAACCAGCGAGTGAACTTCTTTCAAAAAGACTCGCAAAAGTTAGAACACCACCCGCTCGCTGCAAAAGTCCCAACATTGATCTGACTTCTGGCGAATTTTCATCAAAATGCATTACAATTAGTTGCAGAAGTCTAAGACCGCTTTTTGTATCATTAAAGTGTAGTAAAATAATACAATGAAGCAGCCAAATTCTTACATACACAGCTATAGCATTGAAATACAGACTTAAGACCGCTTTACACGATACTATTTCTTGTACGATGAATCTTAGCGAAAGCAGTGTGCCAGCGTAAAAAGAAAAAAAAGTTCTAGATTTATACCATAGTATCTTTCCCCACTGTAGCATTCTTGCTTTCACACTCTGGCACTACTGCTAATCGCAAGATTCATCGTTGCATAAATGCTGTCGTCTAAAGCGGCCTTTATACACAATTCTCTACCATATTATAAAGGTCTCGAACCTGTAAATATCCTACTAAACTGGGACAGTTATAACAGCACACTTTAATTACAATCGCTCGGACATTTAGCTAATAAACAAAGAAAAATCTAAAGCAATAATAATCGGTAACGAATCTGGTGGTCAGGTTCAAATCTCGGCAAGGAAGCCAGAGACTTTTCGTCAGTGCTGCCACTCACGCCTTGCACCGTGTGTCAAATTGAGGACCAGAGTTTCCTTGGTACTTCTGAAAAAAAAAAAAAACTTGGAACGTGAAGAAGGTCTTGATCACCCCACCTCATTTTCGTGCCATAAGTCGAGAATATGTGGAACGCTACCTCCAAATACTCCATGCGCGTTCACGCTGCGTGCTTAACGTTTAGATACTGGTGAGCAGTATAGTTTCCTTTTCACATTTTAAATCCAGTACAGTTGAAATTTTGAGTTGGGGTAGGCTGCCAAAATTTTCTGCTTTACTGAGAAGAGTATTGGCAGTTCGTGTCATGTTCCGCTGCCCCCTTCCTTTATTTTTGCTTTTGTATTCTGAAAAAGAAAACTTATTTGTAATGAGCATGGCGTACAGTAGAGCCCCGTTAATCCGTCACCTATGGGACTGAGGGCATGGTCGGAACGTAAGAAAGGTCGGATTATCAGAGGTGCTGTAAATCCTCTTCCTAATTATGAAAAACTGAGAATGAAAATGTAAGAAAAAAGTACAAAAAGCTGTACACTTCGTCAAAAATCACTGCTTTAACAAATAAACACCCGTAAAGCAGAGGATCAGAATGCACTGATCAAGTGTCACCAGCTAGCAAACTGGACAATGAACGTACTGTTTCAATAACAAAATAGATATCCGTCGACATTCCTCAGCCTGCATTATGGTCGTATTATGCGAGGAGTCGAAGCATCGGAGGTCGGATTACCTCGGTTCTACTGTACATGTAAAAGAATAGCCTTCAAAGTCAGTTTAAACCATTAAGTTCTACGTAAGGATACTGGAGTGACTGCTTAGACAGACAACAGAGCAAATATGTCAACTCGTTTGTCCACTTCTGGTTTAATCCAATATCCAAATTTTCAGTTCTAACTCAGTTTTACACGCTTCTTATCGCTTTGCGGTGCGTTCTTTTATTTAAGTCTCCTGAGTTATTCATATACTATACCGTACTCTGCATGTTATAGAAAATGCTACAAATAATATTTAGTTTTTTTTTTTGCTAGAATTAAGACAAATAAAAAAAAAAGGGCCGTACAACGATATCAAGCACAGAAAACGGAGCTAGAACTGAAAATTTTGTTAAAATTGTTTTAGACTGAAAGTGGACAAACGAGATCATGTGTTCCCTTCGCTCCATGGTTTAATATATACACGAAATTTTCAATGGCAGCAGTCAGTCCAGTATCGCTTTTAGATAGAGGACATTGTTCTATTCGAAAGAAAATAAAATAATAGTATACATTCTTAATCTTTTTACATTTTTTTTTTTTTTTTGAGGATTTTTATTTTGATTTAGTTTATATGTTTCGTGCTTAGAAATAAAATGAATAGTTGTGTAGCACATTAAAAAATTGTGTCTGCAAGCGTACCGTCTTTAACGGTGTAGATCCTTGGAGGAATTAGATTAGGAGACGCCCAAGCTGCCAAATTTTGAAGCTGAAAATGGCCGCGCGTCAATCGTCCAGTGCGGCCATCCGCCATCTTGCGTATGGAAGAAAACCACGAAATCCCTATTGTTTTATGTACACTATAGAGATAATATTTATATGAAATCTATATCATATGTTATTATACTTACATTTGTTTTTAGGCAACATTTAAATTGATTCCAGGTGCGGTTGAATGAAAAATATCTAGCAGAATAAACACTGCACAATGAAAAATATTGATATCTGTAGCCGTTAACTGCGTAAGACCCTTGGCAACATAGGTAGATGTGCTCATTAAGGCCGATACAACTTTATGAGTTCAAAATCATTCTTTCAAGTCTCGAAAGAGTGAACATTATTAGTTGAAGTTCCTAATAAAGAACAAAAATCTATTTTTGCTATTTAAATAATAACGTACAGAACTGTTTCGCAAATAGTCGTCTATACACCATTTTGAAAACAATTGAAGTTAGTATGACTTGTGGTAGTAATGAATAGTTACTCTCCCGCTTTCCTGAAGAAATTAACCCATAAATATTTTCTGGTATATTATGTAACCACAGGAAAGTAACACAACGAACCCGCAGGGAACATTATCGACACCTTGCAATGTGACAATGATTAACTTGAAATATTCAAAGGTGTAATACAGGAGTTCAAAATTAGAACCTGTTCAAGATTTTCCCTATGAGCAGTTTACTCGGTTTTGCGGTATCATTGATTGGTCACTTGCACACTTGAAATTAGTTTTTGTCATGCTAGAAGATATTTCAAATATCAAAAACATACAGATTATATTAGACATAATGTCGAACTAGCGAAAACGGGTTAGTCACTTTATATTTATTACTAGACGTTTAACAGACTCCATGTGTCCGCCCAACCGCAAGGGAATCTAAACAGCTCCATAGCTGTAATTTTTATATTTCTTGACTGCCATAAATTACAATTTACCTCTTGAACGATGTAAACATACTGGATACATATGTTTATAACAGTGCTTCTAAGATTCAGAAAGCGCAAAGTGTTAAATATGTTCCAGTGTTCATTTCGAAAAGATTTGTTACAATTTAGTCTCTCATTTACATGGTCTATGACATGCGAAGCTACATGGTGACCGTACCAGTAATGGACCAGTCGCCAGTGGTTGACTAATAAGGGAGACACAAACAGTAATAATAGTTTATATCGGATATAGTAGTAAACAGTACGTTTTATACTTCCATAAAGTTTAATAGTGTAGTCCCCAAATGCTGTGCAATCGGTAAATACAGTACCCCCAAAATCAAATAAAGAGTGTAAAGTGCATCGGGAAGAGAGCAGAGCGCACAATAAGAGGATAGAAGTATAAGTAATACAAGATATTCGTGCATATCGAGTAGAAGGTACAGTGAAATAATTAATTCAAGGAACAACCTACAGTAAACAGAATCAATGATCTACACTGCAACAACCGTAGTTCACAATTGGCTACTACAACTGGTCAACTACTGGTGCAACTACACCTTCAGCAATATATTTGTCTATTGTCGTGTTAAATGAAATAAATGCGAGTTGTTTTTTCTTTGACTTATTCTGCATGGTCTTAGGTTTTGTTTCGTATATTTTTTTCTATTATATAAACGTCAGTTCTTCCTTAGAGTTGAAATTTTTCTTATTTGGTCAAACATTGATACGGTCACCCTATAAATCACATTATTTAATTGTAATTACATTTAATTTACACGTGAAGGTTTGGTATTATGGTTAAAGAATACAAACATACACAGATAATTTGTCAGTGCTTATAAAATATTGTATAGCTCAACATAAAGAGTAACCAAAAGCTTCCTGTGAACATCGAAAGCTGCATAACGAAAAACAATTCCCCAAAGTGCATGAAATATAATGAATACTACTGACATTTCCTTTAGTCAGTTCGCTTGTAATTTGAGAAATATTAGAACAGTAATCCTCTTTAAATTCTCGAATTAAGATATTGACGGCATAATGAAAAGCATAGAAAATCACTTTTAATTGTCTCCATGCCATCAATTTATATCAATATTTTATATTTCGACAGAAGTTTTCTCTAGCACTCACCTGTGAAATGTGACATTGGGACCCTTCTTATTGTGTCTGTTTATGTTTCCAAAAGCGACACAACTCATTACCATTTTAAAAATCACAGAAAAGTACAAAGAATGATGCATGTCTGTAAATGCAATACTTCAATTTTATTCCATACGCAATACGGCGGACCGTGATACATACAAGCGGGGCGGCGGCCATTTTCTACTTCAATTTATTTTCGAAGTAGGGGTACGTTTGGGCGTCTCCTTCTATTTTAATTCCTCCATGTGTAGATCCCCCCGCCGTTTTGGTATGACCTTTCCATTGATTTACATGGGAATCGTTTTACTCGTTTTGTGTCTCTCAGAAGTAAAATATTCAAGTTCCGCTTTCACGAAATATGCCTTGGTGGTTGCTTTACGCTCCTGAGAGACATAAGACGAGTAAAACAATCCCCGTCTAAATCAATGGAAAGGTCATGCCAAGATGGCGGGAGTGCTCTCTCATGAGACATTTCATTATTTGAGTCCAGTACGATTTCATTCATAATGATAATTCACAAAAAGTTTCAAGTGCTCATGTGTTCTTGTTATTCCACAAGGCTGACGAGTCGGTCCAGCAGCCACATGATTGAATAACGTTTATCTGAGCAATTTTCGTCGCAGCGAAACAAAAGTTTTTGTTTTAAATTCAAATTTAAACATTGTTATTACTAAATATTGATGAATACTGGACACTCCTCTTTAGTTTGACTGTATGGCTCTTCATTTGCTCCTGCAAACACTTCATATTAATAGCTCAGTTTTTCTGGCAGTCTTCCTTGTTGCTCTTTGGAATTATTCTTCACCTTCTGCGGTTGGTCTTTCCTGTTATTCTTTTCTTCTAGGCTTGGTTTTTGCTTCGAACTCCTGCAGAGCTAGGAACACTAAAAAAAAAAAAAAAAAGGTTTGCCTGAAAACTTTGTAACTGACAGTCAGCTGCAGATTGATTTTTTCAAGCTTGTGATTCTTTCCAAAGAAATCACTTTAAGCTTCTTCTATCAAATTTCATCAGACTTCTATCAATCTATCTATCTATCAGACTTCTCTCTTGTACATTCTCTTCAAAATCTTACAAGTTCTTCCGCACTAGGTGTGTACAGTCAGTGTAATAACCATCTTTGTCAAGTTCAACATTATCGTATTAATTTTGATCATCAGAAGAAGAACCTTGCAAAAACGTTTAATTCAAACGATTAGCCATTATCAGGATGGTCCACAAACGCTAGAGATTACGTATCAGAAACGTATCGGACGATAGGAGGAACAAACTAGAGCTACAACCACTTTACTAGCCTTACGTCTCGGAGACGAATAGGCTAGTTCACATACCACACAGATACCCACTTTCCACAGTTGTCACACGGGCACTAACTCCTCGAGGCATATCTAGTATCTACAGTAGGCACAGTGAAAGTACTTTGAAAGCAGGGTTGCCAACATAAAAATTGGTAGTACACAATCTGGAAGCGCAGCGCTAGCAATACCGGTTTAATGGAAATATACAAGAAATTTAATATTTTATTACAACGAGTGTGATATGCCAGGAGTGTCGCCGACCGGGTAGCCATGCGGTCTAAGGCGTTAGGCCAACGACTGGAAGGCCCATACAAAATAAAGCTTACCATTTTTTTTTTTTTTTTTTTTTTTTTTGCCGGGAGTTTCATAGGTTAGTAAATAACCCTGAAACTAATGTCTTCATCTGTTTGCATCTGTTTCATCACTTGTTTGCATCTGTTCGGTGCTTAGGAGGTAGAGCATCGGGTCGCTATCCGGGAGCTGGGGTTCGATTCCCATCCAGTAAAGTGTTTTACCTTCCTTGTCACAAGAACAATATTTCTTCTTCTTACTACTTGTGAATAAATGCTCCTTTTTTGCTTCCTCTTTGCATTTTCAACATTTTGTGTCTGTTTCACGGATATTCAATGCTGAGCGAGTGAAGTCAGGTTAGTTTTTCATTATCAGTGATAGAAAGACCAAACATAATGATTGACATTAGAAATACGTTGAGATGTTATTGATAAGAACCTCGGGGTAGCCGAGTGGTTATTGCGCTTGCTTCCCATGGGGCTAAATTCCTGCCGGGGTCCATTGAATGAAATGGTTCGAAGCCGACTTTATCAAAACTGTAGGTCTCATCTTTAGAAGCTCACTAGTTCGTTTAGAACGTTAATAACATTTCAACGTTATTGACAACGAATAATACTACGATCACACACTCCCTGTGCTGACGTTATTTTCGGGATTTTTTACATTCTCGAGAGAGACGTGATATATCTAATATCACAGAGATATATAAGGATATATCGTAATGATACTGCAGTGATCGTCTAGTTTCGAAAGATAGACACCAGAGTAAATATTTAACCTCGATCGTCCATTTTAAGTGTAAACCAATATGGACCAAACTTTCAGCTCTAACTCAGTTCTTTGTTTGTTATCGCTGTGCGGCACATCTGTTTATTTCTATTTAATTCTTGAGATGCTGCACATATTGGACTGTACGTTTAATAGTACATGTTTTAAATAGTATTTACTTTTTTTTTTAGCGAGAATTAAGACATAACTCAAAAGCGGCCGCACAGTGATAACAAGCGTAAAATTAGTTAGAACTGAAAATTTAGTCCATATAGGTTTAGATTGGGAGATGGCGAACGAAATTAACTGTGTTTTTCCCCCGCTCCCGTTCATTGTCTTCATATAATCATAAAACGTTTAATGGCACCGATAAGTCTAGTATCGCTTTTACATAGGAGTAGTATAAGAGTAAGCAGGGTTTAACAATAAGTAAGCCAAAGCGATCTGTTATAAAGAATGGTATAGAATTACAAATTAACGTTCTAACCTACTTGTAAATAAATAAAAATAGACTAGTCATCTTCTAAGATTGTTTGATCATATAAATAAAAAGAACATCTTGTGTTGGCTCTCAGGAATACTAGGAATTATTGTCAAAATGTTACAGTTTGAATTATTAGCACTTAGTATTTGTATTCGTATTTTGCAATCTAGCGCGGAAATGGCTAATTATACCCATCCATTGCGCTTTCGTTTTATTAATTGCTCTTTTATAATAATATTTATAATATAATACAGTTTTGCAGTCTAACAGTCTTAATAATCACTAGCACTTTTCATGAGGTATGTTAAACAATAATTACAAGAAACAATGCTGATTATAAGATAAGAAAATACATTAGAACCTTTTTTATTAGTTATTTGAAGAAAATAAATCTTAATAAATAACCTTTGTTTCATTTCGGAAATATTAACAGTACACATCTTCGGGTTATTTTAAATAATCTTCTACTCGATGAAGCATAATAAATAAAACAGCATTATGATAAAATACAAATAGGACATTTGAAAAAATAATAGATTGATATTTATTGAGATGGTTGGTCTCAGTTTATAATTACAATATAGAATCAGTTTAAAGGTCTGATTGACAAACATCTCGTAAAATCAGGAATAATATGACATTAAAATATATAAATGATTTGCTATGTTGAAGAATAACTAATGTTTTTATGAAAGAAAAATATGTATAAATAAAACTATATATTTCTTCTCATTTTTATTTTTTATATAACAGTATAAATTATGTATGATTGTCCAGCAATATAAACTAATTTACGTTTTTCGTATGTAATATTGCATATATTATAAGATAAAAATTACACAAATTAAATGTGATATTTGATACAACCATGTATATTTATTACATTTGAAACTAATTGCAGATTGAAAAAGATATTTTCATTAGTCATTAATACAAATATCATTTCATTTAGTTCGATCAGAATTAATTTGTACAGAATTATATATATATAATATAATCAAGCCATATTCAATCCACTAATGGATGAGGCCTTTCCCCGAAGGGAGGAGTTGGTCTACTGCTCCCACGCTGACCAGACGGGTTGGGACTTGGGAGAGGAGAGCCGAAGCTCTCACTGTGATCGCCACTGTCTTTTATTCACAGCAGCTCCCCAATTGTCCTCACGATGCTGGGTCAACACCGAAATATTTGAGCCCCCATCGGGAATCGAACCCGGGACCGCTCGCATTGAAGTCGAGAACTAGACCAATGGAATATTTCACTGTAATAGGTGAAGTATTTTATGGTAAATTCACTTAAAGTGAATTCATGATGCAGTCATGAAAGTATCACTCGTAACAATTTGAATAATTCAGATGATAACTCATTACTATTAAATGGACGCATACATATAACACTTGGTTTTGTAGGTAGTATGTATGCATTGTTTATAATGAGGATGAATACTCACAGGAGGAACAAATTTTTTGCGTAAAGTATCACTTGTAAAAACCTTGAATAGTTTATATAAGTAAACTCCTAAGTTTATAATTACTTTAGATGAAGTTACGTACATATCACTTTATAATGTAAACACTATATACAATTGTCGTATAGAAACACAAAATTATACCTTTGAATGGCTTTTGCCATTTTGAAATTGCTAATATCTATTTATTTTCACTTCTTTTGAGGTGACGTTTATTTTTGCACGTAGTCCAAACATTTTTGTCTCTTCATAGAAACAAAAATAGGGTGAATAGGGCATTTAGGGAGTAAAAAAAAAATATGGACTTCACAGACTGCTGAGAAGGTATTGAAGTGGGAAGTGAGTGAAGGTGCGCTGAGTAAATTTGCGCAAGAGGAAGTTGAATCCGCCACAAGTGTGACGTCAAGGGAACGGGTCATGGAAAGAGAGCCTAGAAAAATGTGATGGGAAGTAGTTGGAATCAGGGATGGTATGTGATGAGCAGAGGCCAGAAAAAGGTAGATAGGATTGGAGGTATTAGTGGAGTGATGGCCAAATATTAGTTCAGCTATGAGAAATTGTTCCCGTTCATTCTCCCTATAAATATTTTCTATACGAGACTGGGTCAGGAAAGGGGAGGTTGGTGATTGTAGTGCTGAGAATGTGGCGATTGGTTATTGGAGGGTGATATGCCTTAGAGGTGGTGTAGTATCGTCGTATGAAATGACAGGAAGGAATGGGATGATTTCCCCAACATATTCCATAATGAACTCAGAAACAAAAGGAAATAGATGATACCACAGGCAAAAATTGTACTGTGCGGTCTGCTGAAATTGAAGTGTTACTAAATTTGATATAAGGAGTCTTGTTGAAGAAATATAGAATTAAAATTTATAGTATGTGTTAAGGAGACAGTAGTATAGTGGGTTAAAATACAAAGCATAAACTCTATTATGCAGAATTTTATATTTTATTTCTGCCTGTCAAAGGATATATTATAATAGTTTAGAAAAATGACGCAATATGATTGTGTATAGGATGACAATATTTATGTCATCGCAAGGAAACCTTTTGCCGTCCCATGCGAAGAGAAACTTCTCAATGTCAAATTGGATTTAAATGAATCATGAAAGCATATATTGCCAAAGAAATGACTGAGTTGCTATTCTGACAGAAACAAGTGGCAAACTTGCCTAAATAACTACTTACGCTAAGATATGGAGATCCAGCAGGACTAGGTAACAGGGTTTAACAGGAACTAACTCTTGGACCACTATATATTAGAACTTTTGAGTGATGTTTATTGTTCTATTGTTTTGACACACAGTTTTGAATGTAATTTGAGTAGGAAAATAGAACAGTACTTGAATTGTCACTCGGTAGTATAGTTCACAGTGATTTAAAGTTTAACAAAGCTTACGTGGTTATTATCCTCTTGAAATTACAGTTCTGAGAATTTCAATTCTGTCACGTTAACTGCAAATGTATCGAATTTGAATTACATATATTCTGAACCTGAGTTACAAATATTGTTGGAGACTTATTCTAGATAGGATCAATTACTGTTAACAAATAGGACTGTTCACAAAGTATAGTTTATTTCTTACGTCATTAATGAATACCATTATCTTTAAAGAAATCTTAACAGAAACTACATGGAAGTGTCCCAGAAGTGTGTGTTGACATTGTTTTGAATTTTCTGTTAACTTTTATTTCAAGTTAATGGTATTCACTATTCAAGTATGTAACAAATTATAGTTTGTGGAAGTTATTTTCTGTTTAACTGCACTCAAGTTTGAATTATTGACGAAAAATGAAAAAGGCGGGAAAACCTACTTGGATTCAGCCTTAACAAAAGTTTCAAGTGAGAGTTTTGTATACAGTATTGCTTGCCATGATTGAGAATTGAAATAGACTTACAAAAAATATGGCGTCCTTCCTCTTTCTTAGCAACAACTCGTCCTGGATTATAGCGTGGTAGCTTCAGTGAAGAGAGCGACGATCAGTCAGTCCTCTTTTCTTATTGTTATTTGTCTTGAGAGTTCTGGGCTATCCCAACGATGAACTTAATATCTCATTAAGGCGATGCAACCTTTCTCGTGTGTGTATGTGTATATATACACAGATGCTTATCAGAATAATGGAAACACCTGTAGTTGGCAACACGTCAGATGTATGGGTTGGCAGTGGTGTCGTGGCGACCGCAGCGCCGGACTGCTGGTGGTGGTGTGTTAGGTCGGTCTCCATACTACGTCAGGCGTCGTGGAACAGGAGTGTGCAGTGGCTGCAGCAGACGGAGGTAGTGTAAAATGGGAGACCTCTCAGAGTTTCAAAGAGGGCAAATTGTTGGTGCGCGGTTATGTGGAGTGAGTGTGACGGCAGTGGCTAGTGTGTTAGGTGTGTCGCCAGGGACAGTGTCGAAGGTGATGACGGCCTACACAACACACGGGAAAACCACATCGGGGAAGCGGAACAGTGGGCGGAAGAAAAGCATCAGTGACAGGGCACGCCGGGTATTAAAGCGCATTGTCACGCGGAACCGTCGTGCCACTGCGGCGCAAGTGACGGAGGAACTCAATCAGCATCTCCCCCAACCTGTTTCGACAATCACAGTCCGCCGCGAATTACATGACATGAACTTACGGGGTCGTGTTGCACGGGCCAAACCTCTCATCAGGGACCAGAACGCTTTAGCACGCCGCAAATGGTGCCGCGATCATGCAACTTGGACCGTTGACGACTGGAAACGTGTGGTATGGTCGGATGAGTCACCATTCACCCTATTCCAAACCACGGGCCGTGTTTATGTGTGGAGAACGCCCAAAGAAGCGTATGATCTGCAGTGTCTCCGCCCAACTGTGAAACATGGCGGCGGCACGGTGATGCTGTGGGCCGCAATATCATGGTTTTCATTGGGTCCTGTGGTCACACTTCGCGGACGCATCACTGCCAACGATTATGTCGCAATTTTAGGAGATCACTTGCATCCTATGGTCCGGATGTTGTTCCCGGACAATGACGCCATATTCCAGGATGATAATGCACCCATTCACACAGCTGGAGTTGTTGCAGCGTGGTTTGAGGAACATCGGGATGAAGTTCAACACCTCCCCTGGCCCGCCCAATCCCCAGATCTCAACATAATTGAACATCTGTGGTCCATCTTGGAAACACGACTCCGGCGACGATTTCCACCTCTATCCTCTCTCACAGAACTGGCCGATGCCCTGCACGAGGAATGGTGTAATATTCCACTTGCTACCATTCACGACCTCTATGCCTTCATCCCACGTCGCATCAAGGCTGTTCTGAAGGCGAAAGGTGGCCCGACACCATATTAATCTGGTAAGTTGCACTTTCGTTCAGGTGTTTCCATTATTCTGATAAGCATCTGTATATATATATGTGTGTGTGTGTGTAAGATTTATCGTACGAGAAATTGTATCGTCTAAAGCGGCCTTTAGGGTCAGTTCTACAATTGACGGCTAATCTTCTGGTCACAGCTAAGTTGAGGCCAAGTCTCATTTTGCGTACTCTCATTGGCCAAAATATGACTTGGCCTCAACTTAGCCCTGACCAGAAGCTTAGCCGTCGATTGTAGAACTGGCCCTTAATCTCTTTTGTCCACTTCCAGTCGAAACCAATATGGACAAAATTTTTAGTTCTAACTCAGTTTTATACGCTTGATATCGCTGTGCGTCCCGTTTTTATTTATGTTTTAATTCCTTCAAAAATGTAAATTTTGTTTACTGGATTTACTATTATATGCAGAGTACGGTATACTATTATATGAATAACTCAAGAATTAAGACATACATTTAAAAAGCAGGCCACCCAGAAATAACAAGCCTTAAAAACAGAGTTACAACTGAAAATTTGGTTCATATCAGGAAAGCAGTCACTCCATTATCGTTATATAGAGTTCGATGGGTCTATCCTATCTGTTCTGAGTTCACCTTACAAAGCAGATACTACTATTGATTATGTTCTTTGCTTTTTTATATTTCTCTTACATTAAACAACATTAAGGTTTAATAGTTTAACTCAACTTTCACAGAAGTATGACTTTTCAGAAACAACAAAGGGAAAAATTGAACTATATAGTTTCAAGGCCTTTAAGTGTCCAAGGGTTATTCAGTTTGCATTCATACTTTCATCATAATATGTTCAAACTTTCATGATTCATTCATTCTACAGATTAGTTCGAAATTCTCGTTTACCAAAATTATGGAACCCCATGCTGAAAATCACATCGTTTTACACTGTTAATATATTTTTTTAAAAAATCTTTCTCGTTTTTATGTAATATGAAACATGGATCAGTAAAAAAATATTCCTATATCTATTACATTGGCACCTGTGTCAGACTGCTAGTTCCGAAGTTTCTACTGGGGTATACGCTACATTTTTCGAAATTTAAAAACAAGCACCCATAAATCAGTTGAAAGACCATTGGTTTAGGAATTGAAAGGTTTTAGGGTCGATAACATCATCGTGACTGAGGTTCTTAACTTAGTCACATGAGACAATTTAAAAAAAAAAATTGGTATGTGCAAAAAGACCTATATTAACTACCTTCCAATATTCTTCCCGTATCATATTCTAACCTAAGTCATAAATCAATCATAAATCATATTTAAACAAAATCATCTAACATCTATAAACATGTTACAGTATTTCTCTCGTAATAAGTTAATTAGAGTATTTTAAAAACTGTCTCTGTGCGATGCGCACGAACCGCGAACGGTGCATGGGGGATGTAGAGATGGTCACTGGTCAGTCCCACGTGTTCGATCGCCTTTACCTTCCCAGGTGCTGAGGAATACCAAAGACACTCTGGTACACAATTTGGTAGGAGGCTGAGTGCACCTCAGAGCGCCAGGCATGGGAAATGGCGCGAGAGAATTCTCCAACGTCCTGACCCGACCGGGATTTAAACCCGGGTTACCTGATTTGTATAGTCAGACGCGCTATAGCCTCAGTCATTAGAGTATTAGAAAAAAATTAGTAAAGCAAACCAAACTTGTATTAAAAAAAAACGTACATCCATGATTAGATTTCTGTCTTTTTTCAAAAACCAGAGTAAACGGTCAGTAGAGTATTTAATAAAGTACACGTCTTGTAATCAGAAAGGGCAGTGGTGGTTCAACGGTTAGAGCGCTTACCTTTGGCTCTTGAGGTCGTCTGTTCAAACCCTGCTAGTGCCATGTGGGCTTTGTGGTAGACAAACACCGTGTGCGTGGATTTTCTGTTGTTTTTTTTTCATTTCCTCCCACTTTTTTCATTCCACCTGTCATCCCATCAATATCCATCCGGCTTGAGCCAAAGTTGCCTAAAGGTTTTAAAAATTAAATTCAAATTCAAATTGTAATCAGAAAAGACATGAGTTTGATTCCCTGTACTAGACACTATGACTGATGCTTTTCTAGGTTTCTATCGCTCACATCAGACAAATGGACCGAACGCAGAAATCGTATGGTCTTAGGCGTCTTATCAGCGTCTCAAAGGTTCTAGGTCCGAATTTCTGCTGTGACATGAATGTTTATCAATCTTAGGAAAAACAAAACTTAACAACTAATGGAATCGCAACAGGCCAAATTCATTAATTACTAAAATTCTCTGAAGATATAAAGTTTACCAAAGTGTTTATAAGGCAAATACGTACATGGTACTGTGAATAAAGGGCAGGGTTGATTCCTTCGAAAATAATTTTCTTTGTTTAATGCTTTTTAGTCTGTACAATATAAGAGTAGCTAAAATCACTCTGCAAGTACAGATCAATCAGTAAATAAATTCATTAATCAAATAAGTACTTACGCATTCTTGTTCTTCGTCTGCTTCTTAGGTTTCAAACAAAATACACTTGCGACTGTAAGTTACAGCAGCAAAACATGTCTACTAGTGTATTGGAGTCGAGACTCGAGAATTAAAATATCAGTGCTTTTTTACATTCTATTTTTTTTTTTTTTAGTTCAAAATGGTTCGTGGTATCCTCAAATCTTGGAACGTTAATTTAACTCATTTCCCGACGTCATACAATGATGAAAGTTTGTACAGGTGTACGTATTATCGGGTGACAATGCAATATCCCATTGTTACTTTCATACGTTTCTATATATTTATATGTTTTAAAAGCATATTTTAATATATTTTTAATATGGACTTCTTTAATCCTAAAATAAATACTAGCCTGCAACTAGCCTAGGTTCCACTGATTGCAGAACACTTTAGGATTTCAGTCACAAAATATTAGCTTGAGAAAAATTATGCGAACACCGAAATAACTCGAAAAAAAATAATAAAAAAATACTTTTTAAAGACATACTTTTCTTAAACAATTCGTACTAAAAAAAGTGAAAAATAATTTTCTTGATGCATGACTAAAAAGAAAAGTCTGGGGCGCACCAATTCAAGAAATTATAAAGTTACTGTATACGAGAGCGCGCCTCATGCTTTTCTTTTTAAGATAAGATAAAATGAATTTTATGGGCGATAACAGCACTATGGCTTACGCCCGTCCCGAACTTTTCTTTTTAGTTATGCATAAACAAAGCTACTTTTCACTTTTTAGTACGTATTATTGAAGAAAAGTCTTTAAATGTTTTTTATTATTATTTTTTTTTTAATCAAATATAAATTTAAGGTCTTAAAACAAACACATATTTATTCAGGAAAATATTCAAGCATTTTTATTTTTAAACCATAAATCCGACTATTGCTGGGGGTGCAACAGAAGATATACTTTTTAGCGGTGTCTTCCCATTTGGCCTTCCTCGTTTCGCATTATGGCTATTTTGTGTTCTTCTGGCAATCTCATCAAATTGAGATAAGTTATTCTGATGTAACGGAAAACGGGAATTCCCGTTTCACCTTATAACATAAGGGAATGTTTCTTCCGATGGCAGAGATTCTTCGTCAGAACTAGGTTTAAGGAAAGCCTAAACAATTTTACAGGGATGAACATTAATGTATGCAGTTTTTCCAATTATTAGCCCGTGTATCTTAACGCACAAACATTAGGTAAAAGAGTACGCTCCCGTTTTAGAAATGGAATACATGCAGAGAAGAAACTGTAAATATCAGTTTTGACCACTTCAATTCCATCTTTCAGACTAGATTTCGGAGTCGAACAGTTTGAACAGTGTTTCTGTCAGGCATGAGGATCGGATATGATACCCTGAGAAAACAACAGCTACGACGCCGAAATTATATTTCCGAGACCGGGTCATCTATCTTTGGGTAAGACCGGGTCACAAAAAATGATGTGGTTTCAGCTCTGGTCATCTAATAATTTTATTGTACATTCTGTAAAAAGATTTTGCATCAAGTTTCTCGCTGTTATTACGTTCAGCAAACAGTCTTTTTTACTGGACCGTCTTTCATTTAACTGGCAACAATGACAATATTTTCGTTGTCTTGTATCAAATATCTTTATTATAATCTTTATTCGGGACACTCCATTCATAAGAGACAGTCTCCTATGAAGAAAGAAGAGTGAGAGAAAAATAACGCAAATGATTGCTCCTCTCCCTCCACCCCCGCCCAGACATATGCTTTCCGGGTTACTTTTGATTAAAAAATGTGCAGTTTGCATTTTAAAAAAATATTCATAGGTCGAGCTATTTCCTGAATAATTGTTGTTCACAACAAAACAAGATTCAAAAGAAGAAAATTAAAAAATTACGAGAATTGGAAAAGCATGCGAATTCTAGCCAAACAGTGGGTCGTATAAAAAACATGAATTCGACCAAAATTATGTAAAATGTTGTGTTTTTTAATTTATGTCCTATGGTTTATTATTATTATTATTTTGTATCTTGCCCCATTTTTGCGTAAATGTTGTCGCGTAAAAACTGTCTTTAAGACGTCGGATGGATACCATTTCCAATATGGCGGCCGATGGCGCGAAAATCAGGATGTAGATTTTTAGCATGTTCAACTCGAGGGTACGCACATGAATCAAGAATTATTTTTGTTTGAATTAATTCCAGCAAAATACCGAACTCGACTCGACTAAAAAAAAATAATTTAAAAAAATGCATTAATTTGCTGAGGACAGGTACAATGGTTTGGCGGACCGGCGGTTGAAAACACTAGTTAGAACCTTAAATGGTAGTTCTATAGCATGGATTTAATCTTCTTTACAACAGATGGCACTGGCTTACCGATTTTAAAGCCTGTTTTTTTGGTAGAAAGTAAAAAAAAAACTGTATTTTAAGCTATATCTCTACTGAAGTCAATCAATGATAAGGACAAAGAAGTATCATTACAAAAGGTTGAAAGTCTGACATGGAACAACCTAACCTGTTAAAAAAAATGTGGGGACGTGCATCTTAAGCGTCAACAAATAAAAAAAAAAAATCGCGGTAGAGATCACTGGTTTCAAATTTGAAATTACTTTTTTCTCCACTTCTTTGGGACTGATTTTCTTGGAAGCGTGCGTTGCTTGCGATTTTCCCTGAGTAGCCAATTGAAACAAGTGTTACACGTAGTACACGTAATAAAATACATGTTTCACCCAAATCGCAAGCAAAGCAAGCAACGCACGCTTCCAAGAAAATCAGCCCTTATTATTATTAACAAATTGTTCTTTTCGGACGGGTTTACGGATTGGTCAATGTACAATTGAAGGTGGTGCTTGTTACCTATGAATTCCCTCAGTGCGCAAGTCAATAGCCAATCGAAACTTATCCATGCCGCGAATACAACACCCCATTCATGAAAGGTTCTGCCAGGTGGGGAGAATAGCGCTCGCTGTTATTTGTGAGTCGGCGCAGCTGGATTCTATTGATTAATTTACATGCAATGGTTTTAAGTTGCCACAGTAACAAGTCAACAACAGATTGATATAGTTACAAAAATCCCTCCACATCACAGCATGAATTAAGGTATGTATTACTTTAAATATTTACTGCGTAAAATAAACTTCTTTTATTGCGTGTTTTAAACGAGTTTTACACACCACAATGGAGTGAAGTTTCAAGAACTTTTAGTACTTTTCAGCATTCGACAACTTACTATTTTTGTTTTACAACTTTCTACTAGACAAGTTAGAGCACTAAATCTGTAGCTCAGAACCAAAGACACGTAAGTCACAAATTGTTATTCTTCGAGGGGGAAAAAAAAAACTACTTCCTTTCAAAATAGAAACTAAATAGATAAACCACATAGTGGACTTACTTTTTCACATTACTTAACGCGTTTACAACAAGAATTATGCAACCATTATGTGAGGCCTTCCGAATTTGAGTTGAATTTGAATTCAATTTAAAGCCTTTGGCAACTTTGGCTCAGGTTGTATGGTTGATGATGGGATGAATTGGTGGAATGAAGAAAGTAGGAGGAAACGGGAGCACCCCGAGAAAACTCACGCACACGGTGTTTGTCCAGCACAAACCCACATGGCATGAGCAGCGATCGATCCAATGACCCTTATCACCAGAGGTGAGCGCTACCCACGAGACCTTCCCAATACTGTATTAATCACGTTTTGGCCAAAATTGGACTTACACGGTTCAGACTCTATAAGTTACAGAAATAAGCCAGGGAATCTGCCTGAATTTTCAATTTTGAGGTGTAAAGCAAAAATTGAAAGGCATAAATTGTTTTCAGAGTTTCTATCGTATTTAACCATGTTGGGGGGGGGGGGCTGCAGAATTTGGCAGTGACATCTCTCCATTGGGGGATCTGGCAGAATCACTACAGTAAGTGTTTTGGTAAATAAGGAATATTATTTTTTTAAATGGCGGAAGTGAGGCTTCGTATCCGGGTCATCTCGGTTATAAGGTATCGATTCAACTATGGTTCTGGGTTCGAGTCCTCGTTAGGGCATGTGTATTTGTGAGTTTACAGAAACCTAACAGCTTGATACGGGTCGAAGTCATTAGTTACTAAAACTACCCTAATGCAAAGTTCCTAAAATTTCTATGAACTTAGAAACTCAACATCACAAACATCTATCTATACCCGAGTTGGGATTCGAAATTAGAACCTGATGGCCTCTAATGCAACGCCTCAATACACACGGTCAGTCAGACACACTGTACACACTGTTGTTGCTAATAACATCCTAAATGAGTTAATGAGCTTCTATGGACGGGACCTATCCAGTTCAGAGCCGAAATCGAGTCACTATTGGTAACTCGGTCTGACCCGAACATAGATGACCGATTGATCCGGTCCGAAACCTAACCCAGTCTTGACCGGAGTGACCTGGCCTTGACACAAATGAGCATCAGACTGGCTTTGTATTTTGATCCGTCAAACCGATGATCGAATACTGATAACGCCTCAGACCACACGATTACCTCAATCCGAGGTTATTTTCACACCTCTGGGGGTACTTTTGTTCTTTTCAGGGATATGAGACCATTTCCACACTGTTAGGAACTCTTCGGAGTCGAATATTTCGTGCTATGCGTGTAAAATCCCTGTTCTCGTCACCCCCTGAAAGAAACACTGTGAAAACGCAATAGTGTATAGCCAGAAAAGAATAAAAACTATGCCTCTGCTTTGCGACTCAACGGGTCGATATCGGGCCAGGCCAGGCTCTAAGCAGCACAGACCCAGGGACCAGAGGCGTAACTATATTTTATGCCGTCCTCCCTTCGCAAGAAAATATCCAAGAACGGAGGTCCATTTGTTCCACTGAGAGGCTAGGGTGTAGGGCTCCCTTGAAAGGGTCGGGCTCCCCACATTGAAGGGTTTTGCGCCATAGTAATTTCGCCCCTGCCAATGACCCGCTCCTAAACTTTACCTGTTTCAGCTTTTCTACAGTTGTACGAAACGTAGGCTCCGAACCAATCCGTTGAATGGACCGATACAAAAATGAGTGAAACACTGTGTATTAAGTCATACTTTGAAAAACACATATGTACAAGAAGTGTTTATAAATAGTCCTGAAATACCATCATCATCATCACTAGTATTCGGCCGAAAGGGGCAGGTCCTTTAGGGCAATTTAAGCCCTCTCCAGTACGGATTGTATCGAGAGGAGACTGGCATCAGTCTCGTTCTCGTCTCGATTTTTTGGGACAGACTTGGTCTTGGTCGTCATCCCAATCTGAAAATTCCGGTCTTGATATCGGTCTCGATTGTAAATCTCAGTCTCGTCTCGGTATCGACAGGTTAGCCTCGGTCTTGTCTCGGTCTCGTCTCGAGAGTCTTGAAAGACGATCGATTTTGAAAAGTTGCCGTCCTTCGACTTATTTGAAATGGGTATGCAGGCTTTCCGATCTCAGTACAAGAACAAGACTATTAATATGATATTAACATAGTTTGTTACATAGTTAATTTGCTGTTCAGATTAGAAATAATATTCTGAAATAGAAAGAAAAAAACATTACGATTTTAAAGTAATTTAAAACTTTATTTAGGATACGTAGAATACCAATAAGTGAGACACATGAAAATATTTCTATTATGGAAACGGATCGATGTTATACCATAAATTGCGAAATTGGTAAACAGAACATTTAAGTTGTGCTATTTCAAAATTATATTTTAAATTGATAATAACGATTACATTAAAAATAAAAAAAATACCTTTTAGTCGAAATTTTCTATCAGATTTATAGAAATAAATGAACGTACACTGTTAAAAAATTTCCCAAACATTCCTGAGGAAAGCTAGGCAACCATGGTAGCTAGCTGGGAATTTTCAGTAATTTGGTTAATAAATGGTATCCATCATACAGTTCTCAGGAAAGTTGGGTGCAAAAGAAAAAATAGAAGTCTAAAGGCGATTTGAACACGGGTTTGAACACGGTAAAAAATCTAGCGTCGTACTAACTGCTCTAAATTTCGAGTTAAAATAACGCAGTGTAGAGTATCATAATTCTGTTGGCTGAATCCCGAAGAGATAAACGAAATTGATTCCATGACTTACGCCACATTTTAATCATTTTTGCCATTTCTACCAAAATAAGAACTGACAAAATGGCGGCAGCAAACTCTTGGTCAACATTGCATGCATGCATAGCTACGATAAGAAACAGTTTTCTCATTTTGTGTATGCGAAGAACTGTAAACGAAAAATATCCAGATAAACATACGATAAGTCTTTGAGTTTTCTTCCATTACAATGAAACAACGTGAAATACTAAAAATTCTGCGAAACTTCCCGTGAGAATTCCTAGAAACGTTAACAAAAGTTTTTACAGTGTATAGTACGTGACTCAAATTTTACTTAAACAAGGAAAAAAATACTCAAATACAAAGAAATTGAAAATAGCATTTACATAAATTAGTTTACAATACTGCTCTTGACTGATTAAGGGCTAGTTTTTCATTGTCCAGTTATCTTTCCAGTTAACTAACTGCTAGTTAAAGTTAACCTAAACTCTAACTTTAATATCCGTTTTTCATTTGCCTTTTAACTGCTGGTTACTTAACTTTTCGTTAGTGGGAACAGTGCGACGGTTGGCAATGGATTTCTACTATTTCACCATCTAGGGAGTTGTTCAGGAATTATGAAAACAGTAGAATAGAGGATAGCACAGTAAGTTTTAAACAAAATACGCATCAAATTCGCTAGTTTCTGAAGTAAGAAATATGAATGTTTGATTGCATTAAGAGATTTCTGGAATAAAGAAATAAAGTAGTAAACACACAAATGTAAAGAGTTGAGTTACTATCAAAACAATTAGTATATGTGACGCCGACCTGGTAGCCGTGTGGGTTGGGGGGCTAAGTAAGCGACTCGAAGGTCCCGGATTCGAATCCCGGCTGGTGCATGGATCTGAATTTTAATTAGCATCGCATTCATAATCGTGACGGACCGAATTCAGTTACTAAAAATCGCCCAAACAAAATTAAGCTTACAAAGTTTATTTTTTACGTAGGCGTGACGGTTTTAGATCGCTGGCCCGCATATCCTTATACACTCTGGGAAAACAGATAAACTCCAAGCTATGGCCGCAGTTTCCGTGCTATATGTAAGGCTCTATATGCTTTATTTCCTTGCAAACAATTACCACACATACTTCTATAAACACCTACCGGCAATCCAGCTTCAAAAAAGTGCTACGAAAAGTTATGCCATTATCATTTCATTAATATGAAGTTCATCAACATATAATAAGCATAGCCCCGTGAGGAGTTATGGCAAAACTTCGTCTTATGAATTACACGTATTTTGCCACAAAAAACACGGACAGAATCCCGGGCCAGTCAAGAGGGGTTAGTTGAAGTCCAGTTCGATGCTTTTTATTATACACGATGTACATGGGGTTCTAAAAAATGCATGTATTAACCCCCAACGCGGAAGAAACTAAATAGTCCCTAGCACCTTTCCCTATTTCTCTCTCATTTTACACCTTCACTTCAAAACTTACATTTAGGATTTGAACACCTCTAGGCACGTTATGAATGTTACATTTCTCGTGTAAATTTTAGTTTTTTTTTTGCGGCCCATAAAATAAAGTGAAGCGGAACTTAACAGGTAGTTCGAAGAACATGAGCGCGATTTCAAGCAATGACAAGCAAGAAATACAGTAATTGAAATTAATGATTTTTTCATGAAAGAGTTCATAGGCAGAGAACAAATTTCTTCGGCTTTTGGATGCGTTTTATTTCGCTCTGTTGCAAGTAACAAAGTAATTAAGATTTTCAGTTTGGGAGGGTATAGCCAAAATTAGAGCTTGTAAACAGAGTTTTGCATTTTTTATCCTATTTATTTTTAATTGTAAAAAAATTAAGGTTGTACTCAAGAATTTTCGGGGGTTACACATTGGGTGGTCTAACAGAATCTCTGTATTTATATACTTCACAGTAATTATAAAAAAACACACAACAGGTAGTCAGCGAAGTTCATGTACTTCATGAAATTGAATATGAATGTTTAAACTTTTTTTTGTTACCCGCAACTAGTACTCTCGCAAGGAAAAAGGGATATGGTAAGGTGAAAGGTAGGGTAATATTTAATTTTATTATTGTTTTTCATTATCATTTTATGAATATTATGTTTGATTCATAATCATATGGATAAACTTCACTTTTGGAACCCCTGCGTCCGCCAGCTACTGATCAATGTGTACGTTCTATACTACTCATTCCCTTGTAAATAATTCACGAAGTTAGGCAAAGGAATATTTAATCATCTTGTTTCCATTAGCTTTATTATTTGCTGGGCAAACTTTACTTAATGACCCACAACAAGATGTAAAATTTGCAGCACAAATGTAAGATTTCCAACGTGAGTGGAAGTGTTGAATTGCAAAATTTAACGAAGCTTCGAGTCATGGAAGTATGAAATGAGAGCAAAAATTAGTTGGGACTGTTTATGTGGTTGCGTGTTGGGAATCAGCACATGGAGTATATGACAAACGTCATTCGCATCGCGTATAATGAACACAATTTTGTAACCTGACCTTAAATAATCGTATTCACTCACTCGACACGTACATGATTTTTCGTAGAAAAGCAGTGCCATTCATAAATCGAAGTGTCGCTATTAGTATTCACACGCCGCCATGTTTGTGTGTTGACCAACTGGATTGAGTATTTAAAGAAATAATAATGACACAGCTTTTCTTGACACTTTTCGTATTTCTGGCACTAGGAGTTTATAGAAGCGTCAGTAATAATTATTTGCAAGGGAATGAGTGGTATAGTTTGTACACATGGGTCAATAACTTGAGGCTACCAGTCATCAAGTAAAGATGATCGTTTTTCTATTATCATTATCGTTTGGGGAATATTATGAGTGTCTCACAATCATATGGATATTTTTTACTTTCGGGATCACAGCTTCCGTCAACTACTGATACATGTATACGTTCAGCACCATTCATTCCTTTGTAAATAATTCACACATAACATCTAGCTACAACTAGAAATCCAAAAAGCGTTTCTAAATATCATGTGTTATTATTATTTTGTTAAATAAGCACTCGTGTTGATCAACACATTCAAATATGGCGACATACTTCATGTTATGAATGACACGTATTTTGATAGAAAAATCACGGACACATGTCGAGTAGCAAAGGCAGTTAAAGTTACCTTATAACATGTTTTCATTATACGCGATGCACCTGCCGTTTAACATTCACTCAATGTGCACTCTCAACTCGAAATCAAATAAACTCCCAGACACTGTTTTTGCTTTTTCACATTTGCACCACTACAACCTTCGTTATATTTTCCGTGTCAATGCTTACACACAAACTGAAAATATTACATTTCTGTAAATTTTACATTTTTGGAGCTCCAAAAGTAAACATCGCGTTTCAATACCACGCACTTCCATCATTCTTGTAACTTTTACATTTTGAGGGAGTGCAAACACAAACTGACTTCATGCCCCAGCCAGCACAAAACAAAATTTTTCGTACGCACCTAACTGAATCTGAATTAAAAAAAAAAAAAAAGATGTTAAAAAGTTGGGTAGAAGAACTGTGATGTTTTCTTTATGTGTTCTAATACAATTCTATCATCCTCTTCATCGGAAGAGGTTGAATCTGAAATCATATGCAACATCTTTCACAGGTGGCAATTGCCAAACTTTTTTAAAACCTCCAGTTAACGCGTTAACTGGAGGTAGAAGTACGGGTTAATTTAACTACCAGTTTGCTCAGTTTAACTGTTGGTTATGTATTAACTAGACATTGAAAAACGGGTAAACCACCAGTTAGAGTTTAACTGTTAGTTACTAGCTAACCTGTACTTTAACCAGACAATGAAAAACTAGCCCTAAAAGAACCAATTTATAGGTACCGGGTATGTATTACAGCTGCACGTCCATACATTAAAGCAAAAAGAAAAGAGTGGTGTTCAGGGTAGGCGATACTTTCAAATAGCGTATTGCGAATCGTATAAACTGAAATAAGCATATTGGTACTTCAATTAAGCCGTGTTATCAGATTAAAATGTCATTCCATTCCAACAATCCTAACAAAGCATAGCTTAATAGCTAAAAAAATAACTTTACTGTGTCTAAGGCATGTACTGTACATTGTCCATGTACAATCTTATATTCCCTCTACGTTCGTAACTTTCGACTCAGGAACTACGAAGATGGTTGAGTTGTTGTTCGAGAGGTCTCGGCGAAACTTCACCATCGACATATAGATAATCGAGATTTGACGTTCGCTCCACCTGACTTGATTTTTAGGGAAACAATATTGTTTTTTATCGAATGTACAAGTATATTTACGTGACAGGTTGTGCAGAATTTCTTCTGCATAAACTAAAAAGGTACTACAGGGAAACTCAATACATTTAGGCTTCAGCAACAAGTGATGGAAAGCCTTATACAATCGCTATGTCTATTTGTCGACAACTTTCAAATCAGGAATTACCTGGACTACGAAGATATAGTTGAGGTGTTCCGCGACTGTGCTCCGACTTACTTGTTTCCATATACGTATAAATATATATACTATCTCCATCTTTTCTAAGGTACCGGTTAGTATTGCAAAAATCTTTCCACTTCTTAACGGTGTAAGAAAAGATCTATACTACAATTTAGATAGTTTGGCTTCTTGACGTATGATTACAGTCTTTACGAGATCAGTCTAACAGAGGCTGATATAAATGGGAGAGTGTCAACACAAGTAAAAGACTATCAGCAGGGCGAAAGCATGGGAATAAAAATTCGCAGAAGAAAATAAATGTCTGCATTCATCCGTCCCCGAATCACTCTCTAACACTCTTATTGAAAGACAACATAAAATAGTTTGGCATTAATAACTTGACTACTTATATGACGTATAGTCATACTTTTAAGCTGCAATATACCTTGTTCAATAAAATTTATCAGAATGAAACTAATTGCCACAAGACTTCTTCTAGTATGGAAGGACATCAACAAAAGCATTAAATTAATATTACCGACATTCTTGAAAGTAAAGCTTATAGTCTCGATCTTGGTTTTATCTCGAGTAAGTCTCGATGAATAGTGTCTCGATTCCTGAAGCTTAGTCTCGGTCTCGAATTCGAGACGAGACCGAGATGAGACCAACACTAGTCTCGGTCTAGGTACCATGCCTACTTTCCAGTCGTCCCAATCATATGCTTCCTTTCTTCTCTCATCACATGATTTACCTTTTAGTACTGCCAAGGAAATAGACTCGTCTTCTTCTTTTTCACTCATTCATACCTCCACTATCATTTACATAAAAATTTGGTGCAGCTAATGTCTTAACCAAATTATTTTTCTTCTTTATTGTCTACAGTACTGTTCATCTCTCGATTTAACTTACTATGATCTCATCCCTTGTAATTGTATTCCCATGTTCACATTATAACGCACTCTGGAATTATAGACGCTTCACACACATTTAGTGCCGAGAAAGCGTTAGCGAGACAAAGCGGGTTAGTGACCAAGTTAGAACTTTTTTATTGTAAGGGATTGAAAACTTGCCCGACTTCACTTTAACAAGAACTCTACGTGATATTTTCCTTCTTCACTTAGTCCTTTAATATGTAGAATACAAGGAAAATTGATGGAATTATAACGGACAGCACACTATTAGAGGAAGAAACTGGAACTGTGACAGATATACTGTGAAAGGTCTTCGAATTCCTGATTCTGGGATTCGTTACTCTCTTGAGACGCTCGTAATATTCATATTCTTATTTGCGTTCCTAATGTTTTGTTGGAAGTAAGCAAGTTATATAAACATGATGGAACAATGAGTATCTCTTATGCCTTCTTTACATGATTAACATTAACCGAGATCATTTTATTAACGTAAACGGTAGTTACCGTTAACGCGGGTTTCAATTTTAACCAGCGTCATCTTACGACGGTTATCTTCTTACGTTAGTTATCTAAACGCAAGATGGCCGTTAAGCGCAGCTCACTTGGTGAGTTTATTTCTTTCTTTATTAAAATATATAGCATCCTAGTGGTTAGTATCACTTTTAAAGTATAAAAGAATGATGGCAGAACTAATCTACAAAATGTTACGCTACAATCAATTCATTTGAGTTAATTATTTTATCATTTAAACCTCTACCGTGAAACCTTAGAGTATAGAAAATAAAAAGATATACTCTGAGCTTATAACCTTTTTCTATAGCAGTATAAGCACGATCATCAAGTTAAACTCCGTAGTCTAAACGTAAGTTTTTTCAACCATGGTTTTTACCATCGTAAGTCTTAGTAACCTAAACAAAGCATTAGGTTACACATCTTGTGAAAGATATCTCCGTAAATTGATAATCATCGCCAAATCGCTTTTCTTCGGTTAAGAAAAAAGCATGGACTCCTGCACTCTAATTCTGGTCTCTGACCCGAGCTAATAAGACCAATTTGTAGACTTGAAACTCTTAAATGCAGCGTACTATCTTTTGACAATGAAAACTCTTCATGCAGTTTATGTACGTCAGTTGATAAAGCGTTAGATTTGCCTTCGGAAGGCCCTTAGACTGATCCCAGTTGCCCGCCATCCTGAAACATTTCACTCAGTCCCATCAGGCTAATACCAGGATAACTTTCAAACTAGATCTTAGCCGACTTCCTAACCTAACCTTGTTTTCTATACTATCCTGGCCTGAGCCAAAGACGCCTACGGACCGTAAATTCAAACATGAACATTCATATATACCTGCTTTCATATGATTCCAGAATTGGCTAATTTCTGAGCCAAAGTCTACTGGGTAAGGCCACATGACCACCGCGGTCGACTTGAAACAAAATTTCTTTCCTTATGCCTTGTACTGTACTTATAATGTTCTGTTCTCTCATTTACGTACGGGCCTTCTTTTTCAGATCCTTCTAGATGGCGATCTAACTGCGTTCTATGACCATGAGAGTAACATACTGCACAGATCTGGACAAATCCGTTTTGGTAACCAATTTCGAAAAACGAGGATGGATTCCAGTTGGTCCAGATGAAGACTGGAATTTTTACTGGTAAGAAGTAATTTGTTCTTTTTCAATCCTTTAGTTTCTTAGAAGTCAGGGAGATGAACTGTGTGTATTCTGATAGCACTCCTTGGTCAAAAATCTCCCAAATTATTTGGTTTATGTATCATGGACTTGAAAGGTTCAAAATCGATCCAAAATTCCTATTGAATATCCATTGAATATCAGATATAAGTATAAAATACTACATAATCAAACTGAGTTCAAGGCATATATCAAAACATTGGACATCCAGTACAGAAAGAAAGTAACATGAAGCTTTAAGTTCATACATATCTATAGTCTGTCCAAATCCTCATAATGTTAGACCTTGAAGTAAAAAGATCTACGATAGGGCCAATCAGAAGGATAGTTTTTGAGTGATTAAATCTGTGAGTTGAGGTCTTGCGGAGCTACAGATGGAATTTTGTTCTTGAAGCAATAGAAGTGCAAATATCGTAGTCTCTCAGGCATTGTTGCCAAGTTTCACACAAGATAAGCGTAAAGAATAACTTAAGAGTAATTTTAAAAATAGTTTTAAGTCTTTCTGAACCAATAATGTTCTATTTTCATGTACAAATTAGCCAACCTGAAGTTTTTGCTGCCATCCATCACAGTCAGCTGAGACTGTCGAATGTAGATCAGGCAACATTATAACGTCTGTTTCATGGTTGGTCTGCACAACTCACCGAGGTTTTGGGGAAGCAGACGACAATTTTGTAACAGCACAACACGAACGAAAAACGAAGCTCTCCGATTGAGTCTGGAGATATTTAATTGGATGTCGATCGTACGAAGGTCACCCGTGTTGAGCAATTGTGGAGTTTGGAAAAAGTATAGTCAATCGTCAGCATTGGGAAAAAAATTGTTTGAAATGTAATATGCATATAGCCCTAATACGAGCTTTACGGGGAACTTTCAAGAACAGGAAAACGCTCTTTAATATTTTCTTTCCAAACTGGAAACACATTAGATTTCACGTAAATTCTTCTCAATATAGAATATACATACAGAGTGTCTGTTCCTGGAACCAGTTTTTCCTGGGAACAAAGTAGGGGAACTGTTCCACAAGCAAGAATTTTTAGAGCTATTCGCCGTGGTGGCTCCCCTCTAAGGAGAGCCCACATGAAAACACTTCCGGCACGACAGCACTTTTGCGTATGCCCATCGCTAACCGGGGACTGCGCCGCCTCGGACGCTAACACACCAAGTGAAGACCATCCTACGCTCCTAGCTTTTAGTCTACTGTATTTGGTATATTAAATAACTACTTTTATTAAATTTCATACTGCGTACATACATAAAAAAAAGTCAATTTTCTTTTTAAAAAAATGTAAAAATAACCACGCCAGGGGAGCGATCCCGGAACTTCCGGATCAGCTTCCCGATACATTAACCACTGGACTAAGCTGGGAGCTGACCGAAGAAGAGCTTGTCTGTTACTTATAGCACACGTTCTGCGTCTGCGCGACAGCGTACCGGAAGTCTTTCCACGTGTCGGCGAATGATTCTGAAGAAAATATATTGCGTTCCACAATGGGAAACAGGGAATCAGTGGTGACTGACAGTTATTCAGGTGGTTGAAATGGTTTTGTATTGATTGGAAAACTGGACTACCTCACGACAGTAAATAATCCGGTGTGATATTTTGCCCTTTTTCTTTTCTTTTTTTTTAATAGAGTAGTTTTGGGGCCGGTATTTACCTAGGGCAAATATCAAACAAGAAAATAGTATAGAGGTTTGCATACGAAAATAATCTAATGGTCTTGTTCCAACTAGTACAAACTTCTACACAAAGCTTAGGTTGAGGTGGGTTTTCTTTATTGCTACCAAAACACATTACGGAATTCATATATTTGCATTCTTAACTAACTCCGAAAACCTTTTTCTCTATATGAAACATACTAGAATAGTTTTTTTACCTTCAATATGTTCATTTCATGAACATTCTCACATTAGAGCACTTATAGTGGGTCAACTTTCCAAATTCTTTATAATTCAGACCTGTATTTATTCAAAACAATTATATTTGTTCCTTAACTCAAATGATTCGTAATTAATAATTTCCTGCATAAGAAATATAGGACCATAGTGTCTCTTGATTTATAATCACAACCATTTTTTAGAAGAAACTTAAAAACAAGAACATCGCGCTCGACTTCAGTGAGAGCGGTCCCGGGTTCGATTCCCGGCAGGGGCTCAAAATTTCGGTGTTGACCCAGCATCGTGAGGACAATTGGGGAGCTGCTGTGAATAAAAGACAGTGGCGATCACAGTTGAGAGCTTCGGCTCTCCTCTCCGAACACGTCTGGTCAGCGTGGGAGCAGTAGACCAGCTCCTCCTTCCGGGAAAGGTCTCATCCAGTGGTGGATTGAATATGGCTGTGAATTATGTCAATACTTGATCTTTTGATCTAGATTTCTGAATCTCAATTAAAAATATATTTTTTATTTTTATTTGATAGTTTCCCTACTATCACGCTGCACTTCGTCATTGCTTATATTATAGAGCGAAATAGACCATATTTCTTTAATTTTTCCCGCTTAAAAAGCATTCCCTATAGTTCATTGTATACCAGATGCATACACACAAATTGATGGTCATGGACACACGAACGGAAGATCATTCATAAGGTTAGCTATTAAATAATTTAGTTTCAATAGTTGATCATAGAATGCACAAATTCTGTTTATTCTCAGTTTCAAATTCCACGGGAATCACGGGATTGGAAATCCTGTCTTGGGATCAAAGGCCTTGATTTATCCGTCCGATTTTAATCTGAAAAGTCTACAATCTTTCGTATGGTATTTGTGTACTATATGTACTCTGCCTTTAATGCATCCTATAGTCTAAACGAAAGCAGGTAGGGAGAAACAGACTTCATATTTTAGTTGAATGACTTTGATTTCCTCACACGATTTCAACCTGATGGCATCACAATTCTTAACGGTATAGATCACTCCCACAATCTTGGTATGGCCTTTCCATAGGAATCGTTTTACTCGTCGTATGTCCCTCAGAAGTAGAATTTTCAAGTTCCGCTTTATCGAAATTTGCCTTGGTGGTTATTTTGACTCTTGTAGAGTTTTGGTTTCTAAAGATCCTTCAAATATATGAGTATAATGTATTATTAATAGTTTAACACATAAATCACAATATGTCAACGGCAAATTATACTGTTCGTGTGTAAAATATTGCATTTCTATGAAACAGCATGAGTCAAAGAATTCATGACGAAACACTAGGCGAAAACAGAAGTTAAAAATTACGCCCCTGAGAGACATACGTCTAGTAAAACAATTTCGATGTAAATCAATGGAAAGGCCATAGCAAGATGGCGGAAGTGATCTACATCGCTAACGCTATTTTCTTAAAACATGCACTTCCGTACGTTATTCTAGGCAGTGATTCCGCCAGAATTCCTCCTCTGTGGGAGTGTCATTTTCCAAATCCTCGAGAGCATCCCTTAAACTTAAATTTTTTAATGGCCAAAATTCGATAGAAACAGTGCAATCCCAATTTTGACTTCCCCGCAAATCTGAAAATCCTGGAGGAATCCCTGATTCTAGGTCATTGTGTCTGATCTATGTTTGTACCATAAAGTTATTTATAGCTATTTTTTTTTCCATTATAGGGCAGGAACACAAACATGTCGCAATCTGTTCAGTGTGGACAGTGGCTATCGGATGAATGACAACCAGTAAGTATTTATCAATTCATTTATTAGACCCTATCTAAACTTAAACTATGAAGTAAGCTGATACTGAATTTCTCTTTGATTTCTTAAGTATGTGACTTTTATAATTACAGGAACTTGCCTCACTCGGCCACTGAAATATCTTTTTAAGATTAATTTGATAGTAAAGGGGAATACTGTGTCTTCCACCAGTTATATGTTTTATAGATGGTCAGGTTAAAGAGAAGTCAATGCCAAAACATCTCGTCATCGTTTTAGGTCCCTTGATAGAAAAGATATAGCAAACGGAACCTTCTATTCCCTCTTATGGTGTCCGTCCATCCGTGTCCAGAAATTAAATCTCAGGAACTACAAGGCGTAGACAGATGCTTGAGGTGTCGTTGGAAAGATCATGACTAGACTAGTACAGGCCCGCGAGAATCGTCTTGATTGGCGCAGCAGTTCAGTGCTGCCAACCCATTTTTTTAAAAAATAGTTGTTCAAATTGCTTCCATTCAGTTAGATTTAGCTGCGCCAAACTTAGCATAATCATTATTCGATACAATAAAAAAAGTACTGTGAGTTTTCCTGTACCTAAGCACTGCAGTTGTCAGTGTTGCCAGCCTATTTTATAAAAAATAATGATTCTGTGGGTAAAATGCTATCAAGAGACATTGCGATTATTTGTAGAATTGCAGCTCTATCTTGTTTCCTTTTGTTATTTCCGAGCGTTCGAAAAGCGTTGTCATGGTAACTATAGACACCAACTCGCATACATATCATAAGGAATAAAAGAAAATCAAAGGTTCTGTTGTAAACGTGGACACCATTGATTGATGTATTTGGTTGTAGTCGACATATTAGTGATATGATAAACTGATATATACAATTAGCAGGGATTCGACCAGGATTTTCAGTTTAGGGGTGTGAAAACACAAATTGGACGGGTGTAACATAGACTTTTTGCCCCGATTTCCCTACAAGGAACTTAAAAATGGGGGGAGGTCAGATAGAATCCCTATCAATTAGATTCGAATTTATGTGATAAATCCAGGGGGCATATAGGAAGTTGTTGGTCTGTATTTGGCTTGTCTGTGATCAAGGATTCTGCCAAGATTTTCATTTTAGGGGTGTAAAGCCTAAATTGGGAGGGTGTAAATAGAATTATGTAGGGTTTCTATTGACTTTTAACCGTCGAAATGTTAAAAGTTTGAGATAGGTTCTCAAGAATATGGGATATGTTACACCCCCATTAGAGGGGTCTGGCTGAATCCCTGTCTTGATTCAGGTGGCGATTTCCTGAGGCATGGGTAGGCATGTGCCCAGAACTTGGTTTCTGGGGATCCGAGGTTTGTCTAGATGTGAAATTTATGTAAAATGCATATAATACATAATACATTATACTAATTTCACATAAAAAAAAAAAATATTTCGGAAAGTGGGATCCGAACCCACCCCACACCTTTGCGAACGTCCCTGGACATGGGGCTCGGACTTCATTATGACAAGTGTCTAAAAATGGGTGCGGTTATGCTGAGAAATGACAGAAAAATACTTACGAATATTTGCATATATTATAACTTATTACGCTAGTCTTATTCTCATTTTTACTGCTCATTCTCAGAGCTTGACGTTGAAAAAATAATTCTTCGTAATTATATTAACTTACTCCGTTCTTGGTGCAAATGGTAATTTGTTTCCAACAGTTATTTTACGTGTTCTCCAGCTGGGTGCTGGAAGAAGCTGTACTCAATATCCGAAAGCAATCCCTGTGAAAATATGAAGCAATAATGAGACGATCTGTCACTTGTTACCGATGACTGATCAGTTTCTTTAAATATTTTTTTCTCTCTTTTCAACAGGATGATCAATCATTTCCCGAACCACTACGAACTCAGTCGGAAAGACTTGTTGGTGAGGAATATCAAACGTTACCGGAAAGAACTCGAGAGAGAAGGAAACCCTTTGGGCGAACGAAACGAGAGTGGACGCTATTTGCATTTAGATTTTGTACCAACAACTTTTGTCCTTCCTGCTGACTATAATATGTTTGTTGAAGAGTATAGGAAAAACCCGCTTAGCACGTGGATCATGAAACCTTGTGGCAAATCTCAAGGAGCTGGAATCTTTCTGATTAACAAACTCTCCAAATTGAAGAAGTGGTCTCGAGAAAGCAAGACACCGTTCAACCCTACACTCGTTAAGGAGTCATACGTCATCTCCAAGTAAGAACATTATTTACATCTCCTCGTTTATTTTAGATTATAGCAATTGTAGACTTTAAGATGATCGTGTTCTGGTAGAAGAGCATGAAGTAAACTGTATGAAGGAACGGATACTCTTTGGAAACTCCCCCGGAATCGTTCAAAAGAGTGAAGGTTAGATTACGTTGAGATGGGTTAGCTTAACTTCTATTAGTGCGCTTAAGTCTTCTTTAACTGGGCTTAACGCCTCTAGACATTCGAAATCATGTACTGAACATGGTGATTTCTCGTCGGGAGGCTTATTTCTAAATTCCAAGCGAGTCTAGCCAATAGGAGGGACTAAGAAAATGGAGCGGAATAGCAGGTGGCGTCAGTTGTGCCTGCGATGTTGAAACAAGAAACTTGAGCTAGGATGAGCTTCTCGTTTTCTAACTTGGAGAGGGAAGATATTATGTTCGTTGAGGGCTACGCGAGGAAAAAATATTGCAAATGAATTAAAAAATATCGAATACAAGATTTTAGTTGACTGCGCTTACGCTAAAGTAGATTTGTTCCGTATAGTCCTTGTACTCGTAGTTTTTTAATTCTTCCGGAAATATTTAAGGAGGCACCTTTCATTACTTTAATTGCCAAAGCACCAATATACACTATTCGCATCAATCCTGAATTATTGTAATGTTACGTTTTGTAATGTTTCTTTCATAAATACATGTAAAATCAATTGATACTGTGCTACTAGTACTTGTACTGATACCAGTACTTCTACTTCTAGTACAAGACACAGAAAAGTATTTTCCCACACTTCTGAGTGCATCCTTTTAAGTATGATACACTTCTTTTAGTTCAGATCTGTTAGGTTAATCTATTGCTTTCTTTAATTATGTTACGCTGAGAGAGGGTAGGTTAGTTCAACGCTGCTTCCCTTAATCTAAATTCGTTCCGATCAAAAGTTTATTTTTGGTAAAAACTTGGAAATAGATAATATGGTTTTAAATACAGTGTATTGTACAATCAGTTATACATTTCAAAAGCAAGAAGAGCGTTTAAAAGACACGTCAAGAACACTGACCAATTTCTAATCTTCGTTGTACTTTGGGTGTTGTGGCGGAAGTTTAGAATATGTTGCTGAAATCACATTTTATAATATCAATGTTTGATTTCATCAATTTCCATTTTTCAATATTTACTATATTCTCTTACGGAATCATTCGTTTTCTTCAAAATTCTGTCTTATTGTCAATTGTTCGCCATACCTGACTCGTCACTTTCTCCACCTTAGCCACACCTACTGGCAGAACTCGCTTGGAATTTAGAAATAAGCGTCCGGGAGAGTATCCAAAGATCATCCGAAGGAACAAGCAATGAGCAAACGTCAAACTGCAAGTTAGTTAAAAAAAACTCACTTCCCAATCCTCTTTTGAAATTTTAATCAAAATTTCCCGTTTGAGAGTCTTGTTGATTATTAAGTTTTTTTTCTCAACCACAGTTATACTGTTCATGAGATAAGGAAGGAAAAATTAGGAGATATTTCTAGATTACTGGTCCGATATCACAGTGTTTCTTCAGGCAAACAATTTTACTTATTTCAAATGGGTAGAAAAAGCAAAGCAAACCCATTATTTTATTAAAGAATACTAATTATTAATTCACCCAATTGTGACTAAATTATATCAGCTTTTGTGTAATCACCAGGCATAATAAATTGTAGCCTGTTGCATAATAAATTACGAGTTAATATTATCAGTTGAGGTCTGCCTCAAGAACGCAACAATGCTGATAACAAAATAGAAGAATTGAACAGTTCGTTATTTCCCTAGAGTTAGGAAGTAAATAGAGAGAACATACATTACGTCACATGAAGCCAAATTACGGTAAAGCGGCAGCCATTTTGTGTGGGTACATTAGAGTCCCTCTATACCGAGTACTGTGAGGATTGCCTTTTTCGATAGGAGGATGAGTGCAACTCAGAGAGGCAATACTCGGAAAAGAGGGTCTCTAAATATGGGGCCAGTTAATATGGCCGAAATGCCTCGTCCCTTCCGTCTCTTGGCTTCATTCCCCTCTCCCACAAAACAGCCTAAGGTTCCCTCTATTTATATTCCTAACTCTATGGTTATTTCTTTCGATATCGTCATGGATTTAGATACGGGAGACGGATATACTTCTAGCGACCCGAAATTGAAGCCAGCACAAGCCATGAGAACCTGACAGGTGTAATTGATAAAAAAACAACTAAACATCACAGTCCGTACAATACCATATTTAAAATATTCCAATCTTCATCCGTTCTTTGCTTCCACACACCCAGGCATAGGCCAACCAATAAGACGCAAGTAAATCCCAATTCACTAGGCAAGATTAATCGAAAACCGATGTCAAGTTGACCCAGCTTAATTGTATTGGGCCAGTCTATCCGTCTCCCGTATCTAAATCCATGGGAAATTGGAAACCTTTTCTTATTCTTTTATGGTTAATTGGAAGGATTGAATCAATTCATATAATAGGGAAGGATGGAGCCCTATGGTCATTGACTCATTGACTGACTCACTCACTCATTAATATTCCCAGGCCAAACTACTGGAGCTAGAAACACCAAATTTGGTATGAAGGTGTATGATCAAGAGTAGGCAAGGGGATAATCCGATATTTAAAAAAAATCGCAATCTTTATCCAAAATGGCCGCCAAACCCATTGCTGTATAGAACACTCAGCATAAACAGTAAGAAGGTACCGAAATAAAATTTGGTACGAAAGTACAACATTACTACTAGGTTACGAAAATATTATAAAATGCCTTCAAAGATGTCATTTTGGATCCAAAATGGTGGACTCCAAAACTCCATTTTCCACACCATTTGAGCTAGAGATACGAAATTTGGTATGAAGGCACATGATCACTAGTAGTTTAGAAAAATATTACAGAAATGTTGAAAAAGTCGCCATCTTGGATCCAAAATGGCCTCCAAATCCATTGTTATATAGAATACACAGCCTAAACGGCTGCAGCTAGAAACACCAAATTTGAGATGAAGGTACTTCATCACTATTACATAATGTATCCAAAGACGCTATCTTGAATCCAAAATGGCGGTTCCTAAAATCTATTGTCCACATGAATTAGAGATACGAAATTTCGCATAAAGGTGTATTATCAAGAGTAGTTTAGGAAAATGGATTACATTTTGGAATAGTCGTCATCTTGGATTCAAAATGGCTGTCCAAAAACCCATTTTCCACATCGTTCGAGCTAGAGAAATGAAATTTTATATGAAAGTGTACCATCACAAGTAGGTCGCGATAGTATAAGAAAACGTTCAAAAAACCGTCAACTTCGATCCAAAATGGCCGCCCAGAAACCCAATTTCCAAACCATTGAAGCTAGAGACACAAAATTTTGTATGAAGGTGTATAGCCAAGAGTATGTTACAATAAATATGACAAACCTCCCCTTTGGGGACCCAGCTCCCCGTGGGTAGCGAGTATGTTTTATATTTTCCAAATTTTGTTCGGGAAATTTAAATAGAGGACTCTAATTTCATTAAAAAGAAGGAACCTGAAGTGTTTTGAAGTAAGTTCCAGATGAATTAAATGTATTTAATTTGTTTGTGTGGTTGTGGTAATTTGATGAAGATTTCTTTCAGGAAATTGAGTTGTGCAAGCAATTGAAATGAGCTTATACAGTCAGTATGATGTTTAAGGTAGCTAAAACTTTAGGTTTGTAGTTCTGAGAAGAGTTCTATGTTTTATAAATAAAGCTGTCCTTTCCGACGTTGAAACGTTATTACCTGTTTTTTTCTTTCATCGTTCACGATAGGGACATATGAATGACTGCAGTGCTTCGGCCCTTTTAGTCTTTTCATATGGAAAACTATCGTGACAAGAGTTTTACGCAAAGGCATGTGTGTAGTCTCCACTGTTCTATAGGGTAGGATGCTATGCAGACTTGGAGCAGATAAATGGTCTTTTCTCGGGATATCTTCTAGTTTACGTGCCCATTAGCAAACAAGGTCAAGAGGAATTCACACCGAGTTAAACTCTGAGATTAAGATATTAAGTGAAGTTTATGCAACAGGAAGTCTACAGATTTTATATAAAGAAACATATTATATATAAAAGAGGTATTCCATGCACTTCAACTGACAAGTGAATATTGCCTTATGCAAACATGCTCCTATGTACACAGAAATTTATTCAAATTGTTCAATTTCGCCGAAAGTTAATATCGGGATTGTTGCGCCCATCAGGTGGACGTCACTAATATTATTAATCTGTAATTTATTATGTAATAGGTCCCAAGAGAATCCATTCACAGAAATGTTAGCGCTAATGACATCAGTGGATGATCTCGTGCCAACGAACAATTAATATCACGTATGAAAACTAACAAGGGAACCTTCCGTACGTGACAGTGGAATCCGGGAGTCAAACTAAGCTCAAATGAAAGTGTATCACCGAAAAACTAACTATGGCCAGTCTGAGTGCTGAGTTCAGAGTCGTTCTGGATATATGGGTACCTAACGAACCTATCTTATTTAAATGATGATTAAGTCCGTACAAAGTACATAACTCGGAAAATATTTGATGTAGAGTTTTCAAACAAAACGTGAGATACGAAAAAGTGTACGAAAATGTTGAATTGATTTATGATACTGGGATAACCAGTAGCGTTCAGGTAATATCTGTACTGGGCTTCATTTTTTTAAAAAATTCAATAGAAAGTATGGTAGTTTTTTTTTTTTTTTTTTTTTTTTTACTGAAAACTGGACAAGTGTTACAGAAAACATTTTGTGTTTTATTTAGCTTACGATCTGCAAGTTACAATAGCTGATGTTAATGAAACCGTATTAAGTCGCAATTTCGTAGTTTGTGTATCGTTAACAACCCAAGAGCTACACGTATTACAAGCGTAAGATGAAATGAGAGCATTTGCAGCTGGAAAACAAGAGCCTAACGGGAACAGATATAAGGAGTAATCACATCAATTTGTTGAAATTGTTTGTTAATTCTCTCCTAATTGTAGCTCTGAAACTTGTGTATGAATCACGATTTGATGAATTATGTCGTTTAGAGCTATCCTCAAGGAAAAACAGCATAGACTCTAATTCTGAACTGTAGCCCAACACGGAAGAATGTATCAACGTGTGTGTTTCATACAGGTTTTCTTACGCTTTACGTAATAGATCCGACCAACTCTAAACTATCCCTTCTCTGCATTTAGCTTTTCAAATTGACACCCCTATACTTATTTACGGTATGCTTCTGCCTCTCCGACGGCAATATTGTACTTTTGTGTGCCATAGTTGTTGAGTCATTGCCGATAAACGAGGTTGCTGACGTAATTTTGGTTTCATTACTATGAGCCAAAACGTAAAACCTAACATTAAATGTTTCCTCCAACACTTTGTAATATCCTCTTCCCTCTTCTTTTCTGCCGATCCGAAGATCCAGATGGCAGTGAGTCCAGACCCACAAATTTTGAGTTGAATTAAAATAAACTAAACGAAATATGATTCTAAGATCTAGACGCATTTACTAACCAATATCAGAGGAAGAGTTTCGGAAACATTTTGGCCAGGACCCAACGCGGAGCCTCACACATTTATGATCCAGCAGAATACACACGCTACCTTCAGGAACATACGCTACCATACCTCACTCACTTTAATATTCGAAATTTCCTTCTAAAAATTTGAACACTCTTGTAATTGTGATTTTCAGAAATAAAAGAATCAAATTCAATTAATACTTTATAACGATTAGTCTGGAGTAATCATACAGTAATCACAACAATAACGTAATTGAGTTCGTAGTATCTATGATCGCAATCTGAATGCTGGCATATTCTCAATATAACAATTGAACGAACTTTGGAAATGACAAAAACCATTATCCGTAAAACTATCGCAATAACAAAAGAATCTCGTAAAGTTGCTTAATATCGTATATAAATAAATCACAGCCATATTCAATCCACTAGTGGATGAGGCCTCTCCCCGAAGGGAGGAGTTGGTCTACTGCTCCCACGCTGACCAGACGGGTTGGGAGAGGAGAGCCGAAGCTCTCACTGTGATCGCCACTGTATTTTATTCACAGCAGCTCCCCAATTGTCCTCACGATGCTGGGTCAACACCGAAATTTTTGAGCCCCCACCGGGAATCGAACCCGGGACCGCTCGCACTGAAGTCGAGCGCGCTACCGACTAGGCTACGCAGGAGCTCAATATCGTATATATATATATATATATATACACACACTATTCGGACCTCTGAAAAGTAGTACTAATGTTAAGGCCAATCATTCAATACTAGTACCCAATCGTCGCCTCAGTCAGGAACCAATTAATATTTAATTGTAGCCCATATATCTAGGACGTTGAATTCAGATAATCCCTGTATCACGAAAAGAGCAGAATCGCAGAATATTCTAGCAATATTCTGAAAAAGTGAAACTAAATTCCTTCGCGCTCTGAAATAGAAATCCAAATAATTTTAATGCCCAACTATAAGCAATAAGTGAATGCTATTATTCAAGATACCACTCAAAGAACTAAGAAAAGGTGGAATTCTCAAACTGTGGCCTTCTAGTAGTAAAATTCCGGGGATAGCAAAAAAAAAAAAAAAAAAAATCACATTTAAGCATTCAAGCCTGAATTGAGATTAAATATAAACGATTGACAAAATAACTGATTTATGCCTTGGTTATATTACTAACATTTTACGATGGTAAAACTTATGGGTAAAACTAACTTGCGTTCAGACTACCGAACTTAACTTGGTTATCGTGCTTGTATTACCATTGTCTGTAAAAAAAAACGGTTGAGGTTTCTCTGGTTGAATAAAGAATCTTCTTGTTACACGGGAGAGGATTAAATTATAAAAAATGAACACAAATGAATTGATTGCAGCGTCAAAGTTTGTAGATTAGTTCTGCCATCATTCTTTTATATTTTAAAAGTAGTACGCACCACTATTATACTATATATTTCGATAAAGAAAGAAATAAACTCACGAAGTGATTCGTGCCTAATAACTAACTTGCGTTTAGACAGTCGCTTCTTACTAACGTTACAAGATAATCGTCGTAAGCTGACGCTAGTTAAATTTTAAACCCGCGTTAACGATAACTACCATTTACATTGCTAAAATGAACTTGGGTTAACGTTAACCATGGTAAAATGTTAGTAATGTACCCAAGGCATAAGTTACTCAGCTTATGGCTGCACTTCAATACTTTACCCAATATGGCGTCTCTATATGACGTGGTCTAGTGAACCCCAGTAGCACAAATTTTCGTGAGTAGCGATTTCTCTGAATCCATAGTCATTTTCTTTTCTAATTCAGTAAACACTGCTATATATAATAAAGACAATACAATTATAGTCATAAAACAACTTCACAAATATTGCGTAAGTTTCCACACAAAATGTGCTATCGATACACTTTTCACACATATAATTATATCTTGCAGTTTTATTTAACACACAATTACGTACAATCTTGACCACATGTTACCAACTACTGTATAAAGATTAAAGAAGTTGAGGTCGCTCCCGGCTTCTTCTCTAACACTAGTTTACAATTTCTCCGCTAGAGCGATGATATTGTGACAAATTCATTCGTATTTCTCTTCAGAGGTTCCTATTTTCAACCAGATTTCTGAGTTGTGATGACGAGAAAAATTAAGTCATTACAACTTGTTTAGTTTTCAGTGAAGATTTAAATTATGTACATGAAAGCAGAACCCACTTTTCACCCATTATTTTTTTAGTTGACCCCTCATAAAAAAAATCTGGACGCCACTGGTTACTCGAGTACCATAAAGCAATTCAGAATACATACGTCTCCTACCAGAATTAAAAAGTGTGGGTAAGACTTAAAATAAAAGTGATCAGCTTGTAAAAGATTCAAAGTGGATTCAGAGATTTTACTCTTTTTTCTGTTGCTTAATTAGCATAATATTTAAATTGCGTATAGATAGTACTCTCCTAAGTAGTGACTGTGCGCACCAACATGGTAGCCTGCAGTTAGTACGTTCAGATTAAGTTTTTTTTTTTTCATTTGGGCCTAACATCTGATTCTAATTTCCTTGGTTTAGTCAATGACGTCACGTCTTATACCACCTATAGTTAGTTCTATAAACATTGATATCTCGTAGATATCATGGATGTAAATACGGTAGACGGATTGACTGGCCCAATACAATTAAGCTAAGTCAACTTGACGCTCGCCTGGATGATTGGGATTAACTTGCGTCTTATTGGTTGGCATATGCCTGGGTGTGTGGAAGCAAAGAATGGATGAAGATCTAGCTAAGGAAGAGAGGAGGAAGATTGGAATATTTTAAATACGTTATTGTACGGAACGTGCTGTTCAGTTTTTTTAATCAATTACACCTGCCAGATACGGCTTGGGCTGGCTTCGATTTCTGGTCGCTAGAAGTAGATCCGTCTCCCGTATTTAGATCCATGGTAGGTATAATTATATTCACTTTAAGGAGATGGATGTATTCTTTCACTTTTCATTTCATTTCTAGGTACATTGACAACCCATTGTTAATTGGTGGTAAGAAATTTGACTTAAGACTTTACGTTCTCATCACGTCTTTTCGACCTCTGAAAGCCTATTTGTTTCGACTGGGTTTCTGTCGATTTTGTACCGTGAAATACGACACAAGCATTCAAGAATTGGACAACATGTATGTTCATCTCACCAATGTCTCTGTTCAGAAACATGGAGTAAGTAAGTGAATTGAGCTTGTCATTAATTAAACCTGCGACTAGTTATACAGTTGAAAGTTTTGGAGTGTCTGTTAATTTGTAATATGTGTGTACATGAAGCAAGTAGAAGTATATACCATAACATAAACGCAGTAACCTTTAGAAAATTAATTTCCAAATTTTGTAATTAGATTGAAATTATTATTTTAAAATACTAGCAGCAAATAACAATCCATTTCAAAAATTATAATTAAATATGTACCTTAGGTTATATTAATTTGTATTTTATTATGGCATTCAGGCAAAAATACTTTACATGAGATCAAGGGATTGAACTAATCATTCACTGTGTTCCAAGTATTTATCAAATATAGATAGCCTCCTGCGTAGCCTAGTTGGTCGCGCGCTCGACTTCCGTGCGAGCGGTCCCGGGTTCGATTCCCAGTGGGGGCTCAAAATTTCGGTGATGACCCAGCATCGTGAGGACAATTGGGGAGCTGCTGTGAATAAAAGACAGTAGCGATCACAGTTGAGAGCTTCGGCTCTCCTCTCCCAACACGTCTGGTCAGCGTGGGAGCAGTAGATCACCTCCTCCCTCCGGGAGAGGCCTCAACCAGTACTGGATTGAATATGGCTGTGAATTATATACTAGGTGTATAAGCTTAAATCCGCTGTTATGTAGTCAGCAAAACACATGGTGTGTTCATAGAAAGCACAAAGAAAGTTATTCAAAGTATTTACCTAGGTATACTTTCCCTCGCTAGCTACATATTTTGCCCACTTCTCGGGCAATTTGTGGATACCACGCCAAAAAAGTCCTGCTTTTTTCGAGGCAAACCACTCATCAAGCCATTTTCGGACGTCTGCATACGAATCGAAGTGCTGCTCAGCGAGGGCGTGACCCATCGACACAAACAGATGGTAGTCTGTAGGGGACAGGTCTGGTGAATAAGCGGGATGGGGTAGCACCTCCCACTTAAGTGTCTCCAAGTAGTTATGGACCACTTTTGACGTCTGAGATGGGGCGTTGTCATGGAGGAATATCTGCTTGTCACGTCTTTGTTGATACTCCGGCCTTTTTTCATACAGAGCACGGTGCACGTTGATCAGTTGTTGGTGGTAGCGGTGGGCATTGACAGTTTGACCCGGTTGCAACAGCTCAAAGTAGACGATACCCTGTTGATCCTACCAAACACACAGCATCGTCTTCCGTCCGAAGCGATTTGGTCTCGAAGAAGATGTTGATGGTTGGTCAGGATCAACCCACGATTTCTGGCGTTTCGGATTCGCGAAATATATCCACTTTTCATCGCCCGTCACAATCCGATGCAGGAACGACTTTCTTCTTTGTGTGGCGAGCAACATTTCGCATGTGTGTTGGCGTCTCTCCAGCTGCCGATCGGTCAATTCATGCGGCACCCATTTTCCGATCTTCTGAACCTTTCCCATGGCACGTAGACACATGAAAATTTGTGCTTGAGTAACGCCCAATTGCTCGGCAAGCATTTGTTGCGATTGCGTACTGTCCTCGTCCAACAGCGCCTGCAATTGATGGTCCTCAAACTTCCTGGGCCGATTTTCATGCTTCTTGTCACTCCGGTCAAAATTGCCGTCTATGAACTGACGAAACCAATCTCGACACGTTGTTTCCGATAAAGCACTGTCACCATAGGCCTCCACAAGCATTCGATGGGCGTCGGCAGCTGATTTCTTCAAATGGAAGCAGAAAAGCAGAGCTTCCCGCAGATGCTCTTTTTCTGGCACAAAACTAGCCATGCTTACCAACGGAACACTGTGTGTTGTTGTCTGCACTTGCTGATTATGTGCACTGATTCGTGTTGCCAGAGGTCCAACTCATCCATCCACACAATAGGTCATATATATATATATATGAGCTCCTGCGTAGCCTAGTTGGTAGCGCGCTCGACTTCAGTGCGAGCGGTCCCGGGTTCGATTCCCGGTGGGGGCTCAAAAATTTCGGTGTTGACCCAGCATCGTGAGGACAATTGGGGAGCTGCTGTGAATAAAAGACAGTGACGATCACAGTGAGAGCTTCAGCTCTCCTCTCCCAACCCGTCTGGTCAGCGTGGGAGCAGTAGACCAACTCCTCCCTTCGGGGAGAGGCCTCATCCACTAGTGGATTGAATATGGCTATGATTTTTATATCTATCTATCTATCTATCTATCTATCTATCTATCTATCTATCTATATATATATATATATATATATATATATATATATATATATATATATGTGTGTGTGTGTGTGTGTGTGTGTGTGTGTGTGTGTGTGTGTGTGTGATCCATTTTCAAATTTATTATACATTTGATGTCCCTGGTCTTTAACAGCCATAGATAAACTTCAGTAACTGGAAATATCGTAAAAACGAAATAACGGAGTCATTTGTGAAAAGCGCAACACCAAAAGTTCTTATAGGCCTATATTATATATTTTTCTCATAATAAGGTTTTAATTGCACCAAAAGTGTGAAAATCCCGCGTCCCTAGCTAGAGGAGAGTTCATAATTGTAGTGATTTATTTATTTTTTATTTTTTTCACGAGAAACAGAATCATCTACAAACAAATGGCTTTTATGACTGTCAAAACATAAGTCTTCAGGATATAAATCAGGCTTAATAAACCCGATTCTATTTTATAATTAAATAATAAATTGTTTTACAATGTGCCTGTAAAATGTCCACTCTGTTACGCTTATTAGTTTATACGTATTTCAAATTCGTCCTGGCAATATTGTACGACTGGAGCATCAGGGGAACAAGAAGGTGATAACACGGACAACTGCCTTGTATAAAGAGTATTTTGTTTCCAGTACGAAGATATAGTTCAACGCAAAGGTGAGTGCACTTCTCGATCTTCTACTCAGTTGCACATGACATTACCATGAAAATAATACTAGTGTCACTTATAATTAACTTGTGATTTGTCATTCTCGATCTCTTAAGTACGTATCTGAAAAATTCTTGGAAATACAAGTTCAATAGCTTTGTCTCGTGTCAGTTTAATATGGTTTTTGACCACTCTATTACCTAACACAGTAGACTGAGTGAAAAAATGTCAACGAATTACTCTACGATTACGTAAACTGAAAACATTTCTGTATTTGTAAAGATTACATGTTGTAGAGCATAGCTAGAATAAAAATTATAAAAATGGAGTAAGCAGTTGTTCGATTCATTTTAGACGAAATATACAAGAAATTTGAAAAATAACCCATATATATATATAAAACATATTCAGCCGTTTTCTATCCACTGCAGGATGAAGGCCTCCGTTTTCTATCCACTGGTGCCTGCTATCTCCTTGGCGGTCTCTCTTATTATCTCAGTCAGTATTTTATTTCTGCTATTGATGTCTTCTTCATCCTCTAACTCTTCCAAGGCGCTGAATCTGTTGCTTAGTTCTATCTCGAATGTCTGTCTGTGTCTCTTTAGACTTTCCAGATCTAAAAGTGGAGGTTTTCTTCTGATAAGCTTCTTTCTCTCAAGTCTAGTATTTAGTTTCAGCTTACATCTCACCATCCGATGATCACTCGAGGCTTTGAAACTGTTCAGAACAGACATATCTTGCAGAATTTCCCTGTTATTCGATAGAACGTAGTCTATTTCGTTTTTGGTCCCATTTGGGCCTTTCGATGTGCACTTCCCCCTGAGGCGGTTTCTTGAAAAATGTATGGGAAATGAACAGTCCGTTGGCTTCTGAGAATTCCACTAACTTCTCTCCTCTCTTGTTTCTTTTGCCAAATCCAAAGTTTCCACTTTCGTGTCACTGCTCTGCTTGGTTCCTACTTTCGCATTGAAGTCTCCCTATACAATTTTGTAATGCGATTTGCTACTATCCAAAATCTTCTGTATCTCCTCGTATAGGTCTTCGACTTCCTCCTCCGGGTGTGAAGTTGATGGAGCATACACTTGTATAATTTCCATACTTTATCTCTTGTTTATCTTTATTACTACCCGTACGATTCTATCAAAAATTCCTTCAATTTCTGTGATCCGTCTTTCTGTGATCAATTTCTGTGATCTTTTCAGCTTAACTATCTCAGAATTGAATGAAATTCCGGAAATTGGTAATGTTAATGAAACTTAGTCATCGTGACAATTGTTAAATGCCCGATACCTTTTAATTTTAAAATCAGTCAAGGTCAAATTGCACCGAAATTCCCATGTTCAAGTTCCTTAGCTATCTATAAGTTGATGCAAGACTGCCTCTATTTGGCCTACAAAAGCTCAAATAAATTGTAGTTGAAAGAGATTGCAACAAGCTTTCCAATGATATAATTACAAGTCTATTTTCGGGTAAAAATATATATTGGTGGTCCTTTGACCTTGAATGGCTTAAAACATGCTCCCCTCCGAAAATTACGGAGAGAATATATTTGGTAGTTCATACTATGCTATAAAACAAACGAAGAATCAATGTGGATATGTAAAAGAATCAGCAGATAATACAGGGTTTCCAACTTTGTCTTCTAGGGTGAATATAATAGCATGCATGGAGGGAAGTTAAGTGTACAGAATCTGAGATTGTATTTAGAGAGTACGAGAGGAAAGCCAATCACTGAGCAGTTGTTTAAATCTATCTCGTGGCTCATCGTTCATTCACTGAAAGCTGTTGCACCTGTTATGGCGAATGATAGACACTGTTTCGAGTGCTACGGATATGATATTATCATAGACAACAACCTAAAGCCCTGGCTGATTGAGGTAAGTCTATGACTTGTTTCTCTAAAAGTGATCTGCACGTCAACAGTATTATTCAATAGAACCGAATTTAGTTGGATTAAGCCTCAATAAGATTTTTCTTTTACTTCTGTATTTCTTTTCTTTTTCTTTATACTTTCTTCCGTTTATCTATTTCTATCCTTCATTTCTTTCTTTTTTCTATCTTTATTATTTTCTTTGTTCTTCCGTGCTCTTTCTTTCTCTCTTTTTTACTTCTTCATTTATTACTTTATCCCTTTCCTCACTTTCCTTAACTTCGTCCCATTTCTTTTCTTTCTGTCTTTTCTTTCTTTCTTCATTTCTTTCTTTCTATTCTTGAACTTTCTCTAATTTTATTACTCTTCCCCGTCTTTCTTTAATATTGTCTTTATTTTAATTTTCATTCTTCTCTTTTCTCATCTTTCCTTTCTTTATTAGTTTCACTTCCATTTTTAAATTAATATAAGCCTTTTCACATGGTTTCTCTCTTCCATTTTTCTGTATTACTTTCTTCTCCTTTCTTCATTATTTCTAATTCTTTTCTTCCTCTTTTTTAATCTTCTTTCATTCACTCATTCATGTTTATTACCTTTTTCTATCTCTTCTCCATTCTTTCTAAATTTTATCCATACACTATATTCTTTCTTCATTCTCTTCTTTTTTCTTTTTACCCATTTGTTTGTTCTTCTCTGTATTTTCTTCATAGTTTTGTTCTTTCTTTGTTTCGTCCGAACTATTTTTTTCTCGATCTTCATTCTTTCTTTCCTTTACCTTTCTCTTTTCTTCCTCTATTTATTTTTTCGCTATATTTATCCATTCCGTCCTTTTTTCTTCCAACTTTCATGCTTTGGTTTCTCTCTCTTCCATTCTTGTTTTCTTTCTTACCACTCTCTTTCTTACATCCTCTGTTTATCTTCCATTCCTCCTTTTGTACCAAAGTGTAGATTGGAATTTATTATCTTTGTTTTTCAATGTGGATATGAAGTTTAAAGCGTTTCTTAAAGAAATCAGTTTACTGTATTAGCCAGTTGTGATACATATTTAATTATTGCATCTCAAAGGATTTGATACATGTATTGACTTCAAGTACGTATGATTAAAAGAAAAACTGGTTCTTCTTTGTAAAATTTTAAATGTCGTTTATTAAAGTATATCTGTAAGCAATTGCATACAAGGAACTGCAAGATGGAAGTTAGGAAGTAAGTCTGAATGCGAATTTGGAGCAGTATGTCTGTCTATAGTTTCTTTATTTTATTTTAATTTTTAGGTGAACGCCTCCCCTTCATTGACTTCCACTACGGTGAACGATAGAATTCTTAAGTATAAGCTTATTGATAATATTATATCTGTTGTATGCCCTTCGGATGGGATCCCAGAGTAAGTAGATTTATTATTATTATTATTATTATTATTATTATTATTATTATTATTATTATTATTATTATTATTATTATTATTATTATTATTATTATTATTAT
>JAGDQP010000512.1:0-24892 GCA_022664845.1 Lepisma saccharinum | reverse complement strand
ATTATTATTATTATTATTATTATTATTATTATTATTATTATTATTATATAAATCAAAAGCTTCCTGCAACCACAGAACTGTTAACATTAGGCCTAAATTCCTAGGTGTGAAGACGACGTTTCTCTCCAATAACTGTTTCAGGCTCAGGGAAGGACTAGGGCCTCTGTTAAGGTTCCACACCGGTATTCATTCGGCTGGAAACCGCGTGTTTATCTCATTGCCAATCCGAAGTCTATGAAATTACCAATTTAAATATGAGGACAATGTCTGAGATCACATCTGAAACTATTAGCCAACAGCCCTGTTTGTATTTACTTACACGTAATATAATATAAGGTTTTACTCTGTATTGCATGCAAACACCACAGCCAAGCAAAATGTCCCTTTCATGTACGATAGAGGCTCGTAGATGCGGCATACTGCAGTCTTGCTTTCTCAAAGTATATACTGATCCTTTAAAATACCGTTCGTATTGAAGAACGTATTCATCTTTTGCAATATCTACAGAACTGAGTTGAGCGAGTGGTTGAGATTTAATGTAATGTTTTAGAAACTTAAGGTTAATGTAAAGCAAGGATCTCTAACAAAAGATGGCAGCACTTCCTCTGTAGCTATATGTCTAATGGATTCTTATCGTTACACGTAATTTCAATGCTACTCCTACAAATTCAAGCCTAGAGAGTTCTAACTTTCAGGGAAGAAAGTTTATAACCAATTCAAGAGTTCGATCAAAGCCGATTTTTAATTTTCGTTTCTCTTCATTGTTGAAATCGCTTGATTGTTGTAAATATCAAAATCTATAACAGTGGAGCAATTCCCTGAAAGTTAGATCTCTCTAGACTTAAATTTGTAGGAGCAGCACTGAAATTTCATGCAACGATTAAAACACATTAGACATATACGGAGGTAGTGCTGCCATCTTTTGTTAGAGATCGTTGCTTTACATGAACCATAATTGAGTTTTCTGACCACAAAAACAGTAAGTAGTCTAACATTCTAATATGTGCTTTAAGTGTTAAGGGTTGTGCCCTATATATCAGTACCAAGTTTAAAGAAAATTGGTCTAACTGTTCTCATATTCTCAGTTAATGTAAAGTAATGATGATGATGATGATGATGATGATAATGGATGTTCTGCCTTAAAACAGGTCCTGACCCGAAGGTCAAGATGAAGGAATGATAATTTGCCATTGCCTTCCATCGGTTGAAGATCACATCCCAGGGACGAGATCTACAATATAACGTGGGGTTCGAACAACTTGCGTCCCCACCGGGAACTGAATCCGGGACCCTTTGATTACCAGGTAGCGTGAATTACCGTATAGTAAAGTTAAATAACACACATGGAAATTTCAAAGGCTATTTTTTAAAAAAATAATATATTGCAAAATCCTCGGATCAGTAAATTTTCAGAAGTTATGAAGGAATGTGGAAATAAAGAAAAAAAAAGTTAGTATTCGAATGGCAAGTCGATTAGGCCTACATCAAACTGCGCACGCCATTGTATGTAAATGTCCAATACGTGTCGATGGAATGGTTCTGCAGTATCTCATCAAACTGTGTCTAATACGACAATACACGGATGCAACGCCAAAGCATACACGACAGTAAACCATTCATAAGAATATGTTTTATCACTATAATAGAAAAATATACACTTCCAAATCCAAGCTATTGTCTGTCAGTGACTTCGCTTTCTGACAATTCGGATTCGTTACAAGTTCGAGCGCTGGAATCAGGTAGCTACAAAGGAAGATCCGGAGGCTTTCTCTATGTACCATCCCGACATTTGTCTGCTGACACTAAGGAAAATCCTAGAAAGCCTATAACTTAGGATGACCGGTAGAAGGACGCGAACTCATTTGTCTCCTGAAAAACCGATTCAAAGTACTAATCATTAATCACTGAATCATGAAGGCTGGATGACAACTCCATGCCTTCATTTGGCACTTCCTAAATAACGCTATAAAATAAAAAATAAAGATTTTCAAAATTATGTTCAAAATTTATTCTGTATTGTTTATATCTGATTTCCTTTTTCAGCGTGAAATGGAACAAAGTCCCGTCCTCTGAAGCTCTTGGCAATTTCGAGTTGTTGTTGGACGAAGAGCTTGCTGCACAAGAAGAAGGATACTCCTTATACAGATCAAGACCAGAAACAAGCAAAGGACATGTTAATAGGTGGAAATAGTTCAAGCCGTTTCCATTTTTGAATTCACATATTAATGAACCAGCCTTATTCCCCACCTCCTTCAATGCGACGTAAATTGAATGAAGCATTACCCAATTAGAAACCTTCTCTGTCTACTTACAGATTTGTGATTGGGTAGTGAAATTTACGTTACCTTGAAGCAGGCGGTTTTAAGGTAGAGGCAACGTATTTTCGTAAAGTCCCTGGTTTTGACTGCTCTTAAAAGTTAGCGAGCCTATTTGCGAGGAGAAATCCAAGGGAGGTGAAAGATACGCGTAAGTATGTGCGCTGTAATCACTCAATGTCGTGTCTGCTGTGGAGGCTAACATTATCTGGCGCGGTGGTTCAAAAATTGTCCTCCACAGTTCCTCACAGCACCTTCCTATGTTGCCCGCACGACTTTGAAACATTGGCCTGAAACCGTCTGCTAACCAGTCCCCGCAGTGTTGTTGTTGTGTCACGTGACAGAAGTAGATTCGAAACTAAGCTGTGCATAACGTGCTCTCAGAGACTTTCCGAAACTGCGTTGACATTCGTTGGTATATGAATATAAAATAGCTTCAATATAACTTTTGAAGCATCTCTACTTCTTCTTTATGCATGACTCAAACTGGGAATGCTTTTTAAATTGTCAGGAAGTTTGTGGTCTATAATAATTCCAAACATCACATAAACACGAGGAGTTGAATAAAAACTAATGCCTCCAATTTTATAATTAATCGATAGATGGTAGGGCAGACGTGCTACCTACAAATCCTTGACATCCATTAATTTAGTCTCAGTTTGCAAGAAGCAGTTGTACAAAGAAGTAGCCTTGCTATTAAACTTGAAACGGAGGTATCTGTAATAGAATTTCAGTCAGTGTTGAAGGCTAGTGCAATTTAAATTCACCGATGCATGGAGACTATTTCTCGAGCTTTTGGGTCCACTGTTTCAACCCAAGGAAGACCTGGAAACAGCTGTGAGGAAGTGGCTAATGAGGGCAGAAGATGGTCAGTTCTTTTGTGACGTGACAACGTTAAGAAACTTGTCCATCGTTGAGAAGAAATGCGTACCAAAGAGATGTGTGACGGACGATTATGTAGTAATGTAAATATTTTAACAAATAAACGAGTAAGATTCAGGAAAAGTTTTTGTGTCTCATTCATCAAAATAGAGTAATTTTGTGGGCGGCGACTTGAATGGACACGTAGGCAGAAGCAGAGAAAGCATTGAGAAGATCCATGGTGGCTGGGGTGTGGGAGATAGGAACGAAGAAGGGGAAAGAGTAATAGACTTTGCAACGGCATTTGATCTGGCGATTTGCAATACATTTTTCCAGAAAGAAAGGAGCATCTCTTAACTTACAAGAGTAGTGGAAATAAAAGTCAAATCGATTTCATCTTGTGCCGAAGACAACATCTTACGGAGATTAAGAACTGAAAGGTCATAAATGGTGAAAATGGGACCCCACAACACAGAGTTGTGATTGTGGACTGGGAGTTTGCAGGTAGAAATAATAGGAGGCCGCGAAATGGAGAGCCCAAAATTAGCTGGTGGAGACTGAAAGAAGAGAAACTAAGAAAATTGTTCAGGGAAGAGGTTATGGAAAGAATAAATCTGCAAGAAGAGGACGTGCAAAATTGGTGGGAAGTGAACAGTAGGATTATGCTAACTGCCGCAGAGAAGACTTTGGGTGGAACTTCTGGAAAGAGTCCCCCTGCAAGAAAAGAGACGTGGTGGTGGAATGAGGAAGTGCAAGAAGCTATTAAAGCGAAGAAGAAAGCTAAAACAAGATGGGATGCTTCAGGGACAGAAGAAGATAAATGTAGCTTCAAAGCGGCTAACAAAGAAGCAAAGAGGCAGTGGCTAAAGCAAAAGCGCAAGCATGGGATGAACTGAATGACGAACTTCAAACACCAGGTGGAGTGAAGAAACTATACAGATTAGCAAAACTCAGAGATAAGGCAACGAAGGATATTATCCATATTACGCAAATTAAGAATGGCCAAGGATTAGTGCTTACCGATGAAGGCAGGATTAAAGAGAGATGGGCCGAATGTTTTGAGACACTCCTAAATGAAGAAAATCCTAGAAAAGTTCTTAGCGACGGAACCCCAAATCCTGGACCAACGCCAAGAATAAGCCGAGAAGAAGTAGAAAAAACAGTAAAGAAAATGAAGATCGGAAAAGCTACAGATCCTGATTGCATACCAGTAGAAGCGTGGAAGAGTTAGAAACCAAAATGTATAGATATTGTGTGCGATCTGATGCAAAAAAACTGTGAACAAGAAAAAGTGCCAACTCAGTGGAGAGAGTGTTATTGTACCAATTTTTAAGGAGAAGGGAGATATACAGGATTGTGGAAACTATAGAGGAATCAAGCTAATGTCACACACGATGAAGATTTGGGAGAAAATTGTAGAAAGAAGATTACGAGAAGAAACATAAATAGAACAACAACAATTTGTATTTATGCTAGGAAAAAGTACAACGGATGCAACTTTTATATTAAGACAAACTATGGAAAAGCAAAAAGGATTGCATATGGTCTTTATTGATTTGGAGAAGGCCTACGACAGAGTACCACGTCAGGAAGTATGGAGATGATTGAGGGAGAAAAGAGTGCCGGAGAATTATGTAAGGATAATCCAAGATATGTACACAAGAGTTAGAACTCAGGTAAGAAGTAGTGTGGGATTGACACGCCAAATCCCTGTTATGGTTGGATTACACCAGGGTTCAACCTTAAGCCCGTACCTATTCAATGTAGTCATAGACGTTATAACTCAGGATGTTAGAGATGAAACCCCCTGGTTTATGATGTTTGTCGATGATATTGTACTATGCCATGCTAATAGGGCAGAACTTGAAAGTAGAGAGTTGGAGGAAGTCTCTGGAAGATAGAGGCTAAAGATGAGTAGAAAGAAAACTGAGTATCATGAGTTTAACGGAGAAGAAAATGGAGAAGTGATGTTGCAAGAAGAACGATTGAATAAAGTGAAAAGTTTTAAATATTTAGGCACAACTGTTACTGGGAATGGCGATTTGGACTCTGAAATAACACACAGAATGCAAGAGGGATGGCGAATTTGGAAGAGAGTAAGTGGCATTGTCTACGACCACAGAATCACGGTAAAGAATAAAGGGATGATTTACAAACAGTGGTTAGACCAGCAATGATGTACGGAGCAGAAACATGGCCAATAAAGAAAGTACAAGAAAAGAGATTAGGAGTCACCGAAATGAGAATGCTACGCTGGATGTGTGGGATAACAAGAAGAGAGAGAGAGTGAGTGAGAAATGTGAGAGTAAGAGGTACAACCAAAGTTGTAGAGATATCTAAGAAGATACAAGAAAGAAGTCTGCAGTGGTATGGACATGTAATGATGCGAACAAATGACTACGTAATCAGAAGAGTGATGGCAATGGAAGCGGAGGGGAAGAGAGGTTGAGGAAGGCCAAGGAGGAAATGGATGGATAGGGTTAAGAATGATCTCGGGGAGAAAGGTTTGTCAGAGGAAGAAGTTCAGAACAGGGTTTTGTGGAGAAGACTCATCAGAAACGTCGACCTCACGTAGGTGGGGAAAGACGGAGAGAAAGAAGAAGAGTTTGTTTGGTTATTCCCTGCTGGTTTGTATTTTAATAATAATAGTTACGATGACGATAATAAAATTGCATTGACGGCTAGAAGTTTCCACGGCCGTCATAAGTTCAAAGAGGGTTTAACAAGTAATTTGGAAGGAATGTGTCGTTAACAGTTAGTGCATTTGTACACTTACAAGGGAACATTCCCAACTGATCAGTCGATATTAACATTAATAAATATTTTTTATTGTCTTTATTCGAAAATACATATACCGGAAATAACATTATGAGACTCACGATCTGCCATATTTTTATGTAATAATTATTTGAAATTGTGAAATTGGTCCTATTTGCAGTGAGTAAAAAGTCTCAGTACAGCCTTGGTAGTTCACAAACCGACAAGAAATGAAGAGCCATAATACATAAATGTGGAATGGTAGAATAGGGCTACATTTTGATTATGTTATCAATATGGTCACCATTTTGAAATCCGCCATATTGGATGATGGACAAATTATTCAAATGGCAAGTGGGTCGTGTGACATATCAAACAACACGCGAATTTTCTCAGAAAGTCATTCCATGTGTCAGGTTTGACGTACCTCTTACGGTTTTCGAGTTAACTTCACTGAAAGTTTGCAAATTCAGAATTTAACCAACGTTCACAAATTTAGGAATTTTTACAATTTCTAACTTCAAATTTGGCACCACAATAATTATAATTATGTAGCCCTTTCCCACAATCTACATTTGTGTATTACGATACTTCATTTCCTTGTCGGTTTGTGAACTACCAAGGCTGTACTGGAAGGTCCATTTATATATCAAACGACGACATTTCAGTAAAGTTGGCTCCAACACCATAAGGGGTAGGTCAAATCTAATACCAGGGATTACTTTCTGAGAACACTCTCGTGTTGTTTGATGTCACACGACCCACTTGCCGTTTGAAAAAATTGTCCATGATCCAATATGGCGGATTTTAAGATAGCGACTATGTTGATGAGATACAGCAAAATGTAGTCCTATTCCACCATTCCACATTTGTGCACTACGATACTTCATTTTTGTGTCGGTTTGTCAACTACCAAGGCTGTGCTGAGACTTTTTACTCGCTACAAGTGGGACCAATTTCACAATTTCAAATAATTATTACATAAAAATATGGTAGATCGTAGATCTTTTAATATTATTTCCGGTATATGTACGTTCAAATAAAAATAATAATAAATATTTCATGTTATATAGACTGATCAGTTGGGAATATTCCCTTGTTAGAGACACAGGAAAGGGACGATAAAAAAAAAATCAAATCCCAACAAGTTGCCCCATCTGGCGACACCGAGTCAACAGGTACACGATTTAGATTGAAAATGAGCATTACATACGTTCACTTTTCACGAAAATTATTTCGATGTTGCTACACTATTCGGAAGTTAGGAAATGTTCTCATTTTGACCATTTTCTGTTACTTGAAGTGTACATCTTTTTACTTATCTCAAATGAATTTGTGTTTCACCACTTTTGTGCAGTTTAAGCAAAAAATATTAAATGTCTTCTTTTTAAATAAGTTAAACTTTATTTACAAGCGGCTATAGTAGTTTACGACAGTTTTTTTTTTAATGACGCAGCGGCGATAATAGAACCAGAGGCATCTCAGTGTTAATTTTTGCTTTAACCAACTAAGCTATGAACAACACTTTAAATGCGTCACGTTCCTGGATCAGTATTGAAGTTCTATGTGAAAGTGAATAAGTTATTTTATTAGGACATATTTTGAAAATAATGTAATGTCTACAGGCACGTCAAGTCATGACTCTACCATTGCCCTGCCAACATTGTAAGCACGTCAGCCCTGACGTAAAGAATGACATCGCAATGTGTTGTAGATACCTTTGCGAAATCGTTAGTATACTTTTTCGAAATCCCTACGTCACTGGTCTAGGGAGTACAGCTTGAGATTACTGTGTGGGAGGCCCGGATTCGAGTCGTGTTAAGGCCAAATATTTGTATAATTCTTTACATTTTAATGCGCTTTGGAATATTACATGTTTTATGTACGTGTTATCAAGTAAATGCGGGTTAAATATCAGAGTTGACGTGTCTGCAATTTTCGCAGGACAGTGGACGTTTCTGTAGTGGAATTACGACTTGACGTGCCTGTAGCCACAGCGTTTGAAAGAATGGGAACAAGAAGTGTAAAAATAGTACCTTGAAATCAGAAGTCCAAAATGTTCCAATTTTATATTCGGAAGGCTATGAACTTATGATACGCTCTGACATGTGCACAAGATTAAGATAATTTTATAGAATATGTGGGCAAGGAATCTATCCAAGATAGCATGCTAGCTTGCAACAAGATTGCCAGTCACTTGTTTTGTCTTATTAAACTTGATATTGTGTTGAACTTGATAACCAAGCATGACACAAACTTCTTGGAACAACTGGTTGTTATAACGAGCTTAATTCAAGCTTGTTGGAACAACTGGATATTATAATGAGATTTACTCAAGCGTCTTAGATCAACGAGATACACGAAAAAGCTTGTTAAACTTGAAGTCGAATTGAATTTTGTTTCGTTGCACTTCCGTCTTTTATTAGTGCCATCGCGTGCTACGGATATTTCGTCGTCAGCTAATCCCCAGCAGCTCCCACGCTTTTACTACAGCCATCTCTTGTGAATCTGATGAACTAACTATAAATACCGCTTAGAGATTGAAGTATGCATCATGACTCATCGGATCAGTGTTTCAAAGGCCTTCGGTTCGATACCTATCCAGGTTAACGCTTCTTTTTTTTTCTTTTTTTAAAAAAGAAGTACATTAGTTTCTTCTCCCTGTCTTGTCAAAGCTATTTCAACATTTATTCTTGTAAACTAGACTACTGGATTGAACCTTGCTTAAACATTCTTTGCTTGATTCGGTAAGCTTGCAATAAGGTGTCGTAGTTGTCAAGGGAAGTCTGATTCACTTTTGAGTCAAAATTGATAAGTGGGTATTATTTATATTGTATAAACAGTCGATCTCGAGTATTGGTAACTCATTACGGTTGCGACATTTACAGCGGAACATAAATTACGGTTGTTTGAAAAAAAAATGCTTTGAGAAAGGTTTACGGGACGAGCTGACCGGAGAATGGAGGTGACTACATAATGAAAAGCTCCACAGATTGTACACTATGATTTACCCGACATTATAAGAACAATGAAACCACGAAGGCTAAGACGGGCAGGCCATGTAACTCGGATAAGTGAGAAACAAAGATTATATTCCACTTTTGTCGAGATCAAGCCGGATGGAAAGAGACCCTTGGGAAGACCGAGACGACGTTGGGATTAAAAGGGATCTTCGAGAAATAGGTGTTCGTGATGGAAACTGGCTTGATCTTGCCCTGGATAGAATCCTTTGGCGAACGTTTGTTACTGTGGCGATCAACTTGCAAGTTCCGTAAACCATAGAGTTAGTTAGTGAGTGTCATAATTGAGTCCGGTTTATTTAGACATGAACAGAGCACAGCGAGAAAATGACATCTTGAAAGGGAAAAGCAGTCTGATAAAATCCATTTCCATTTGTTGAAAGTACTGTATATATGCCTTGCGCGGACGCCATTCCTTTTGTAAGGTTAAAAATAGTCAAGTAGATGTTTCAGTGTAATGCTGTTGATAATATCCGTTTACTGCGTAATTGACGAGCTCGGTGTTTGTGAACCATAATTCAAAGAGAGAAGTATGAGGTGATCCACCTCCGTGAAATACTCATAAAGCAGGTTTGTCAACTTTTCCCGACACTGCTAGATTACTATTGACCGCAGCGCAAACACAACGCCATGCATATCAATTTCTTTATTATTATTATTTTATTCATAGAAATTTTATTTTATTTTTATTGCTTGGAAAATTTGTTAGCTGTAGAAGAGAGGAAGACAAAGGAAAAGTACTATTGGTTCACCTTGACCAAGGGAATAAGTGTTGTTGCCCTTTTTTTTCGCAGAAAGAAATGTGTCCAGTTTCTCTGTACCTGTGTGTTGTTGTTCCAGTGGAAGGGGAGTTACAGGTAACAAACACATGTTGCGTGTGCCCGTCTGTTAATATAAGGCAGATGACAGCAATTTCGCCATGTTTTCAAATCTGTCACCTAGCAGTCTTTGTTTTGAAGGAGAGTCGGAAAATGGTAATCGTGTTAGGCAAAGCATTTGGATGAGGTTTTTTTTCTTATACTTCCACAATTCTTCGTAATGCGCATGCGCTGTTTTAGTAACAAGGGAAAACGCTAGGTTGAGGTATTTTTGAAATTGAGTTTTAAAAAAAACACTCCTGGCGCTATTTATTCATCAGGTGCAGTCTAATTCACAATACGTCCTAATACACTACAAATAGTGACAGATGTAAAATTCTACGGAAAGACGTATATGTGTAATCAAACAAATGAAAAATCGTGACAACCAATGCGAAATACCAATTGTTTACGTGGGAGATGTTTAAACAATTAGTTTAACATTTTCTGTAGCAATATGTAATGTTATGTTCAGCTTGGGTTAGTGCTGTTAAAAAACTAGTTTTTTTCTGTGAAGTTTTAAAAAATAAAAGCCATTGTTTTTTTTTCTTTTTTTTATGTCGTTTTGTTTCAGGCAGAAAATATTTATTGTTTTGCGCTGCAGTAGTCAATGTAATCAGTAGGATTGGAGTTAAAATCCTCAGACATTCATCTATTACCTTTTTCCCTGCAGCCTTACAAGGTAAATAATGGAATTATTTATGAATTCACTGCCATATTGCTATGCATCCTATATCTTCATCCTGGCAAACATAAGGAAGTAACTAAGCACATATATAGATGAAGTTATTTGGTGTGAATTATAGAAAGAATATAAGTTCCTAGAGATAATACAACTTCGAAGACATCTTTACTGTAAACTGAAAAACTATGAATTCTTACCAAAATATGCTCTCATTCCGTATTCAATACGTTAATTTCTACACGACATTAGTACAGCAGTTATGTGAAAGGATTGTGTCTTTAATGATAGAAGCATGAGAGTTACAGCATGGATAAGGCACATTATTCTAAGGATTTTAAGACATAGGGTCATCTCAGATATTTCCGGAACCGGCCGCCATTTTGAAAAATTGGCGCCAAAGAACGTTTTTCTTTTTCATTTATCTCACAAACGGTGGCCCATACAGAAAATTTGAAAGAGTACAAAACGATAGATCATATTTTTTTTCTTTCTTAGTCGTTATTACCATTTTCCTCCTAGAACGAACGGTTACAAAGTTATCACTGGTTTTTGAATTTGAAAATTTCAACACTTAACAGAAAAGGGTCCATTAACTTGGCCCCTCCATCACACCAAATTTTTTAAATAAATAGACTATCGTTTTGCACCCGTTTTACACCCAAGTTTCGTGTTTTGCCTTGCAACTGTTAAAAAGTTATAAGCACATATATTTTTTTTTGGGGGGGGGGGCAAGTTAATGGTAGCCCTCCCCCAGTCATTTTTTTTTCGAAAACAGATAGTGTAACGGTCTGCACCCGTTTTGCACTGCAATGGTTAAAAAGTCATAAGTACATATATTGGAGGGGGGAATTAATGGTAGCAATCGTAAGTCGTCGTCGTCGTCGTTTTTTTCTTCTTCTTCTTCTTTTTTTTTTACAAAACAGATAGTGTATCATACTGCACTCCTTTAGCACTCAGGTTTCGCAAAATCTGGTCACTTTAGGACGCTCAAGTCAGACCGATACGCTATCTGTTTTGTAAAAAAAAAAAAAAAAAAAAACGACCTACGATTGCTATGATTAACTTGTCCCCCTCCAAAAAAAATATGTGCTTATAACTTTTTAACCGTTGCGGTGAAAACCGCGAAACTTGGATGTAAAACGGGTGCAAAACCATAGGCTATTTATTTCTAAAATTTCGTGTAGTGAAGGGGCGAAGTTAATGGACCCTTTACTGTTAAGTGTTGAAATATTCAAATTCAAAAAACGGTGATAATTTTGTAATTGTTCGTTCTAGGAGAAAATGGTAATAACGACTCAGAAAGAAAGAAAAAATATGATTTTTCATTTTGTACCCTTGCAAAATTTCTGTACGGGCCACCGTTTCTGAGATAAATCTAGAAAAAAGTTTTTTTGGCGCCATTTTTTCAAAATGGCGGCCGATTCCGGAAAAGTCTGAGATAGTCCTATATCTTAAAATTTTTAGAATAATGTGCTTTGTCCATGCTGTAAGTCTCATGCTTCTATCATTAAAGGCACAATTTTGCCAAATATTTCACGTATCTGCCGGACTGTATTATTCAAGGAAAATATTTATTTTTGGTCATCATTATTGTCCGCAAAATTCCGAGTAAAACCCCTGCTTCTATTCAAGGTCAGAGATATATATGTTTGGTTTTACTAGTACATTGTGTTTCACTATACAGACTCGGGGGCATTGCTCCCTCATGGTCCGGGCTCCAAGCCTCACCTCATACCTTGACAATATACACACACAGACAGTGTAACAAGAAATATTTTCTGTTACATGCATATTTAAAAAGAGTTGTATAAATGCATAATGAATACTCTTGTAAACAAACAACTACATATAGGTTTCTTTTAAAGACTCTGTTGCAATAGGACTCTGAGAAGTATTTTTTCAAAGCATATCATAACCTAGCCACGCCACGCAGACCCGCCAGCGCTTTTTTTTTAATATATAGGAATAGCTATCGGCTTGTAACAGTATAGGGACCATTTGAAAAATTGAACTTTAAAATAGGGTGGCAACGCTGACAACTGGGTCTTGCGTACATGAACAACCCCAGTGTGTTTCGATTGTGTCGAATATGTATACTCAAAGTTTGGTGCGGAGAAGTAGAACTGTATGGAACTAATTTTAAATATTTAGTTTTTAAAATTAATAAGGGAACACAGTCAACTGTGGGACCTGAAGTACCGCTATGAAGTGTCCAAGTACGTAAATACATTCAACGATATGAAAGCAATTCAAAATTTTACTTTTTTTGAAATTAGTTGGTAACACTGACAACTGCGGCGCTGAAAGTACCCACATGAGCTATCCCAGTACCTAATGCACATGCAGGGGCGGACTGGTAACCAAAGGGCCATCGTAGTAGTGGGCATTGTGGCGTGAAGGCCCCCAAAACACCTTCTAAGGACCCTTGGGATACTGATCAGGTTTCAAAATACAAAGTATTAAGTAAATATGGTGCCTTAAAAGAATATGAACGTCTTAAAGCAATGTACACTTGTTAGCATTAAACTTTACATGCCTCTTTTTGAGATTTGCGAGGATCGTACAGTACGTCTGGTGAGATTATAACTTCAGAGCTGCCATTATGGAAGTCATAATAACGCTGACAACTGGTCAAAATTAATAATTTCGGAAGATTGGTAAGACACTACGCTTTTAAGACCAAAGGATTGGTGAAAGGCCCACCCAGGTTCCCGCCGGGCCAGACGTGCACATGTATGTCAAATTTGGTGTAAATAATGGGGATATGTCCAACGGTAACAAATATGAAATATAGAATTTTAAAAGGTGGGTGGCAACACTGATATGTACTGCGACTAGAGTGTCTGTATGACCTGTCCCAGTACCTAATGCATATGTATGAAGAAAAAAAAACAGTGTAAATCAGTTAACACGTGTGGAATTGTATTAATAAAGACATTTCTATAAGTTTAATTTTGAAATTGGTTGGTAAACCTGAAAACTGGGGTTCTTGAGGTCGGGGACACCCAAAACTTTCTCCTATTGTGTTGAATGATGTCTCAGCTAAGTTCAGGAGAGATACAGTTTGGAATTAAAAAAAAAAAAAAAAAAAGTTGGCAACACTGAGAACTGGGCAAGCTGGAACATTTCACACATACTAACAATATTTGTAATCTGACAGTTTCTAGGGTTTAATTTACGTTGTATTTGTTCTTAATTACCTAAATATAGACGTTAGCATGGGCGGATTTATGGAGGCATTGCCCCCTCCCAGTCATTTCAGAATGACTGTAAATGTTTCATTCTAAATGATAGTACTGAAAATTGTTATCAATATAATAAATTGTATTGCCCCTCCTCCAGAGGGTCTCTCTTCTAAATCCGCCCATGGACCTTAGTAATATTACAAATTGCTGCCCTGCAAATAATCGAAGGCTTATGCATTTTTCTATAAAACGGAAGTTTTAGAATAAACGAACTTTTTACTAGAAGTTGCATGAACGTTATTCTCAGCAGCTAGCACGGCAAAGAGTGTTATCCTTTTAAATAAAGGAGGCAATACTCTATTACAACGGGTGTTATTTACTAGCTGATGCTTCATGCTCCACTAGTGGGCATTTTATAAGGTGACGTCGCTCCTGCACGAAATTGTAAGGCCCTGTATAGCCCCAATAGGTGCAGGTAAAACCTAGATTCGAGCATCACAGTCTCTCTATTGGTGAATACTCACTTCACTCCCCTGTGCAGGTGGAAAGAAAATGATGGTTAAGTTATACTACGAGGATAAGAGTACGGTCGTATTAATTACGGTGTATAGGAAGTATTTCACTTAGTACCGGGACCAGACTGTATAGATATTGCATGGGATCTGATGCAAAAAATGCCAACTCAGTGGAGAGAGAGTGTTATTGTACCAATTTTTAAGGAGAAGGGAGATATGCTGAATTGTGGAAACTATAGAGGAATCAAGCTAATGTCACACACAATGAAGAATTGGGAGAAAATTGTAGAAAGAAGATTACGAGAAGAAACATCAATAGAACAACAACAATTTGTATTTATGCCAGGAAAAAGTACAACGGATGCAACTTTTATAGTAAGACAAACTATGGAAAAGCATCCGGATTGCATATGGTCTTTATTGATTTGGAGAAGGCCTACGACAGAGTCCCACGTCAGGAAGTGTGGAGATGATTGAGGAGAAAAGCGTGCCAGAGAAATATGTAAGGATAATCCAAGATATGTATACAAAAGTATACTCAGGTAAGAAGTAGTATGGGATTGACACGCCAAATTCATGTTATGGTTGGATTACATTAGGGTTCATCCATAAGCCCGTACCTCTACAACGTAGTCATAGACGTTATAACTCAGGATGTGAGAAATGAAGCCCCCTGGTGTATGATGTTAGCCGATGATATTATACTATGCAATACTAATAGGGCAGAACTTGAAAGGAAAGTAGAGAGTTGGAGGAAGTCTCTGGAAGATAGAGGCCTAAATATTAGTAGAAAGAAAACTGACAAGTAAGGTTCGCGAACGCGCAGAAACAAATATAGCTACAATGTGGTTCAAATGAAAGAGCATTACGAATGCAAGCATAAAACACCGGAAAAAACTTCTCCTTCATATATAGTTCAAGAGTAGCGGCACTTAAAAATCGAAAAAATGTCGAATAAGCCAGGTGAGGCGCAGTCCAGAACCACCCTTGTATTTTGAAAACGGATCGACGGAGGATGACGAAACTTGGGATAGAGGTAAACAGGATGGGGCCACATCAGGCGATGCTAGTAGGCACCATGGCAGCCATCTTGAAATCCCCCATCTTGGATTGAGTTCCGAAATTTTAAATAGGAAGAGCGTCAAGTGACATATGTATTAAGGCCAGAATTTTACCACCAATACGCCTGTGCAATTACTTTTTCCATAAAGTAAGTCATGTTTGAGTTATTGTCACTTAATGTTCCCATATAGCGTCTAAAGAATGTGTTGAATATGCTCCCTGTTTTGTACTACACATAATGCAAGGCATTTCTTCCAGACTTCATATACCGGAATAGTATGTCAGGCGCATGCATCCATAATTCACTGCTGAACATGTCGTAGTGCAGTGATTCTCTCTTACCATGGGCAAGAGATGGATCCCCAAATAAGTCATTTTATTGTTTCTGCGCGTTCGCGAACTTACATGCAGAAAGAAATGGTATAAAAGTAGTGTTCGGGAAGGCAAGGGCACGAGAAGTACATGCAGAAAATACAAAAAATCTCTCTCTCAGTGCTAGTACCAAAATAGAGCCACATAAATATCGAAGCGACAAAGTACAACATATGATAATGACATTGGGTAGACGAAGAAAGCAAAACGCTGTCACATAAAGGCATATTCTCATTAACGTGATGACAACTGTCTGTTGAAACGCTCGAACTGTTCAAAGTTGAAACAAAAGTTGGAAAGTAAAGTCAAGTGTGGGGTTCGGGCTTGGAAGTGACTCCACCAGACACTTCCCTGTGGGGGTGTTTCCCACTCAAAATCTCTCAACAGCTCCCACCCAACTTTAAAGTTTTTGCTGTTAAAAATCGATAGATACCGTACAATACTTCTTACATCCTCCCAATTTTAACTTTACACTCCTCAAACTGAAAATCCTTGTGGAAACCCTGCTTCTTGGAATAGTGGTAAGAGCATTCTCTTTCGGACCGCGCCTTTGCGGGTTCAAAATCAGTTAGGCTCATTGAACGCAGCCTTGGAGCCTACCAAAAACTGTAGGTCCTGTCTTTAAATAATCCTAAGACCGTTGATGACGTTTATAACAATTTCTATGCAACGTCAAGTTCATCAAACAGACAAAAACGATAATGTATCCAAATGAAGCCATTCTATGGAAAGATGTGAGTAATCAGATGTATACAGAAACGTTTCACTATCATGTTAATAAGTGTTCGACGTGGTAATGAAATGGATTCTGCTTCAAATTGGAGGAAATTCACCACATAATTGAACAGGATTCCACGCACTTTACCGGATTTGAAAAGAAAACCTACCATGTAAAATGAATGCTGATGTCATATTGTAAAGCAATCTCCTCTGCATTGATGAAAAGTAACAAGTGTTTGGAGGAAATTATTCGTTTGAAATTCGAAGATCAGTAGTGGTAGCAAACACAATGATGTCCTCCCAATGAAAAGAGTCACACATCTCACACAGCAGTGCCACAGGGAAACCTGGTTGAGGATTTGCTACTGATACAACGCTAGATGGTACTGGACAAAGGGCCTTAAGTAAAACTCGTGAGGCCTGTGATAACAAGCATGGAGAGAGAAAAATTCCAGCGGTAAACAGAAGGCCAGTACGTTTTGTTGTTTCTAGTGAAATGAGTTAAATTAATCGATACAACGTTAACCGACTCTTCCAGTCGCACATCAATTTAGGCGACATGAGATACAGTAAAGAAACCGAAAGGGAAGAAGAGATAGCGGACCAACTTGTGAAGTTGTTCCATGAACTATGTTCGAATGGTTGTGAGATTACTTCCTACATGAATCTTGAGTGCGACGATAACCTGGATATAAATAATAGGTATCACGAAATAACTAGTGAGGTAGAGCAATGTGTCGGAGTTGGCAGTGTTAGTGCACAAATATTGACGGTGAGTGGTGATCCAGTGCAGCGACATACAATCTCATTGGATAAAATGGAAGAAGTGGTGAATTATTGGCGTGATGTGACAACGAATTCCCATCGTACTATCAAGAAAATGAGAAACAGATTCGGTGCCATAATTTTGAACGAAAGTATTTTGTACAAATGGGAGACAATCGTTGCCAAGGGGGGAAATATACGCCAAAAGTTAGAGAAAGTCTCTCAATTTGTAATTGCAAGCTTCAAAGAAGCTCGTGCCAAAGGATTTGTTGTTCATGATAGAACTATCAGGATTTAGGCATTGAAAATGGGCAAAGAAGCTCAAACTTCCTACCTTCAAAGCTGTAAAAACGTGGCTGCACACTTTCAAATAGAAATATCGGATCACTTCACGAAAAATCACAAACGTGGCCACAAGAACTGTGATTGACAATCAAGAATGTGTTGAGAATGACGCAATGGTTTTTGTCCATGCAGTCACTGAACTCACTAGGAACGATCCTAGTATTCAACTCGTGAACACTGATGAGAGTGGGATCGAACTCCAACTACATTCCAGTCGAACACTTGACTTTAAGGGTGTTTACAAAGTTCAAGAAGTCGCACAATCGGTCAATGCCACGACGCAGTCTTTCACAATTCAAATGATTGTTTCTGCTGACGATGATGTGTTACCAAAAATGTTAGTATGTCTGAAAGAAACAAGTATGAGTGAAACGGTAGAGTAAAATATGTTCAAACCTGACAATTTGATAATTACTTGGACAAAATCTGGAAAACTTGATAAGCAGAAAGTCGAACTATTTTACGCGAAGGTTCTCCTCCCGTTCTGTCGCGAAAACGTTCTTTAGCTGCAAGATTAGTGGACAGCACAAACAAGTGATGTACCAGTCAAGCAAATCATAGAAAAATCTTTCCCGAACAAGAAGGTTCAACTTAAGACTGTACCACCAAAGACTACTGGTTTAATTCAACCACTCGATTTGCTCTTCGTTCGACCATACAAGGCGTTACTCCGCCGTATTAATGATTGACTTTAGAATTTCAAATAGAAATAATTTGCTGAAACTACAATCTTTCATTTTCAATTAGTTCCGAGCAGATCGCTTTAAAAACATGATTAAGCATTCATTTTATGGCAGGATATTTGTTCTCAAAACCACTAACCTACGTGGATCCCGTTCAATTCTGTTTCTAATTTGTTCCAATGGAATGTTCGGAACTAGAGTGCACTAATGATGCAATACTTAAGTGTGCGATATGCGAATTACACTTTTGTTCTATTCATCTGCTTGTAGAAGTGTTTCACTACCATAAATTGTAACTGTTCATGCATTTCTGATAACGTTGACTTTGATTTCCAAACTTCTGTTTCGAATTTAACAATTTCGAATGTTGCAAGAGAGAGTTGTAATGATGTTAATGAGAATATGCCTTTATGTGACAGCGGTTTGCTTTCTTCGTCTACCCAATGTCATTATCATATGTTGTACTTTGTCGCTTCGATATTTACGTGGCTCTATTTTGGTACTAGCAATGAGAGAGAAATTTTTTGTATTTTCTGCTTGTACTTCTCGTGCCCTTGCCTTTCCCGAACACTACTTTTATACCATTTCTTTCTGCATGTAAGTTCGCGAACGCGCAGAAACAATAAGATGACTTATTTGGAGATCCATCTCTTGCCCATGGTAAGAGAGAATCACTGCACTACGACATGTTCAGCAGTGAATTATGGATGCATGCGCCTGACATACTATTCCGGTATATGAAGTCTGGAAGAAATGCCTTGCATTATGTGTAGTACAAAACAGGGAGCATATTCAACACATTCTTTAGACGCTATATGGGAACATTAAGTGACAATAACTCAAACATGACTTACTTTATGGAAAAAGTAATTGCACAGGCGTATTGGTGGTAAAATTCTGGCCTTAATACATATGTCACTTGACCCTCTTCCTATTTAAAATTTCGGAACTCAATCCAAGATGGGGGATTTCAAGATGGCTGCCATGGTGCCTACTAGCATCGCCTGGTGTGGCCCCATCCTGTTTACCTCTATCCCAAGTTTCGTCATCCTCCGTCGACCCGTTTTCAAAATACAAGGGTGGTTCTGGACTGCGCCTCACCTGGCTTATTCGACATTTTTTCGATTTTTAAGTGCCGCTACTCTTGAACTATATATGAAGGAGAAGTTTTTTCCGGTGTTTTATGCTTGTATTCGTAATGCTCTTTCATTTGAACCACATTGTAGCTATATTTGTTTCTGCGCGTTCGCGAACCTTACTTGTGAGTATCTTGAGATTAACGGAGAAGGAAATAGAGAAGCGATGTTGCAAGAAGAACGATTGAATAAAGTGAAAAGTTTTAAATATTTAGGTTCATCTGTTACTGGGAATGGAAATTTGGACTCTGAAATAACACACAGAATGCAAAAGGAATGGCGAAATTGGAAGAAAGTAAGTGGCGTTCTCTGCGACCGCAGAATCACGGTGAAGAACAAAGGGATGATTTACAAAACAGTGGTTAGACCAGCAATGATGTACGGAGCAGAAACAGCCAATAAAGAAAGTACAAGAAAAGAGATTAGAAGTTAACGAAATGAGAATGCTACGCTGGATGTGTGGGATAACAAGAAGAGACAGAGTGAGAAATGTTAGAGTAAGAGGTACAACCAAAGTTGTAGAGATATCTAAGAAGATACAAGAAACAATGCAGTAATGAGAAGAACAAATGACTGTAGTCAGAAGAGAGATGACAATGGAAGTGGAGGGCAAGAAAGGTAGAGGGAGGCCATGGAGGAAATGGATGGATAGGGATTAGAAGGATCTCAGGGAGAAAGGTCTGTCAGGGGAAGAAGTTGAGGACAGGGCTTTGCGGAGAAGACTCATCAGAAACGTCGCCCCCACGTAGGTGGGAAAAGACTCCTGGTAGCATAGTGCCTTTTTCACAGTGGGGTTAGATTGAACGTAACTTCTTTTCATGGTATTACACGTTGTTTGAAAGTTCTTCCTAATGACAATTTATTTAAAATAACTACGGATTATGATGCACATCCAGATTCACAGAAAATGAAGAACGGGGACATGTTTGAAGTCCAACAATTTCAACTATCTTGCAACCTTGAACTTAAATACATCTTAAGTACAACAATTGAGTAAATATCTCCATGGAGATATTTACTCAATGGTACAACGTATGGACCGTTTACGAATGCCGCATCGGATATTGCGTAATTTGTTGGACTTAAGAAAGTACTTCCAAATGCCATTATCACTTAATTGAGTGTACATTCAAAATCATTTTTAAAAAATGGTATTCAAGGTCAAATTAATAGCAGCAACTATCACATAGACTCTAATATAAGAAACAAATGGAAATATTTTCATGCACGTCTACATTGTTGAGGAATACAACATTTCTAATTCATTATTTGCAACATTGTGTTGCTAAGAAACAAACAGTTTGAGAAGTTTTTCAGGTTCAAGATATCACATTACATAAACAGAGCACATACGAAATATGGGGAACGAACTGGACCAAATGGATGATGGCAAAACAGAAGAAATGAAGTTTCAAGAAGGAATGAAGAAATTAGAAAAAGAAGAGAAATTGTTGACAGCCAAACAAAAGTCTCTAAAAGCAAAGATTAAAGTCCAAGAATATAAGATTAAGACTACGAAAAATGAGAAACGAGCTTTGGAAGCTCTCCAAAGGAAGAAAACATTAGAAGAAGAATTAGAAAACCTTACAATATTGGCTACGAATGTCCAAACGCAAAGAGACCAAATGGAGAGTTTACAAACCAACAAACAAGTGGCTGACGTTCTTGCGGAAACAAAGCCAATTGTTGACAGCACACTTAAAACTCTGGACGAAACCAAAGTGGAGGAACTGTTTACAGATTTGGAAGAACAAAACGAGAAAATTTCACGATTGCAGGACATCATAACAACACCTTTGAGATCCTCCACAAATGCAGCTTTCGATGACGAAATGATTTTGCTTGAGTTAGAAGGATATAAAGACCAATCCAAAAAAGGCAAACAAGAAACAGTTGTTACTGGAAACAAGCGTAAAACTCAAGATTATTTGACCGAAGAATTAGAAGCTCTGATTCAAGAACTTGAACCACCAACAAAAATGAAAGCTACCGAGGCCTCCCAGAAGACAAAGGATCCCTCCAGAAAGAACAGTTGCTAAATATTTTGTAACAAGAGATCAGAAAAGATTTTCCCTCATTCACAACTATGTTCAGCTGTTGCTATTTTCAGAAATATATTAAATTAAGTAGAAGAAACATGCTCATACTTTGTGAGCATCAAAATTTGATGGACAATACAATAATAATAATGATTGATAATTCTAACTAGAAAAGACAGTTAAATTCTTTTGTGAACAAATAGACTTTTTTTCTGAGTAAAATCATCTCATGAGAAAGGAAAAACAAGAAAAATAAATTTGTTGTTAAGTAAAACAGTGAATGATGTGTTTTTATTTCTTAATTAGTTTGCTACTTGCAGACGAAAATCAATAGTCTTACCAACTTTCTTTGGGTGGGATTTAGAAACTATTCCACATGCCATAATGATCTAATATAATTTAAACTTAATAACTTAACCTAACACATTCAATAGTAAGGTGTGACATGTGAGTAACAGTATAAATAAACTTTTCTTTTAAAGAAAATAATTATAGTTGCAAACTTCTGTAGTAATGAGTCTAGATCTCACTGAAAATGTCTAGACGCTGCTTATCCTTGCCCCACTTTTTTTTCTCCCTCATTTTTACCGGTATTGCTATGAAAATTAGAATTGTGTTGTTTTTGATACAAGAATTATTTTCTTTTCAAATTATTATAATACACGTTAACTAACACATGTTTTAAGAATATTTTCAAAATGAATTCTTCAGATTTATTCCGCGAAAAAATTATCAATGAGAAAGTATAGGATATTCAAGTACCGGTAACGATTTTTTATCTATCTTCACTTCCATTCGCGGAGTCGTTGACTGGAAGTTTGTATGAATTTCACTCGGTTGTTGTTCTTTACATGTACAAACAATTGTTTTTAGGTTATGTTTAAAAATAATCTTCACAGAGGACGAAAATGGAGAGTCTAGAGCATAGAATTAAGAAGAAAATAGAGAGCACATAGATGACGTCACATGAAGCCAAATTAAGGTTCATCGGCAGCCATCTTGTGTGGCCCCATTAGAGTCCCTCTATACCGAGTACTGTGAGGATTGCCTTCTTCGATAGGAGGATGAGTGCAACTCAGAGAGGCAATACTCGGAAAAGAGGGTCTCTAAATATGGGGCCAGTCAATATGGCCGAAATGCCTCGTCCCTTCCGTCTCTTGGCTTCATTCCCCTCTCTAACAAAACAGCCTAAGGTTCCCTCTATTTATATTTCTAACTCTATGGTCTAGAGACTAGAGTCAGTGAACACATTTTTAAAATTTTTCAGTCAGTTGTCTGGTAAAAGTCAGACAACTTGGTTGAATGGAACATGACTAAGAAAAATCAGAAACTCTTCCGTTTCCAGAAATGTTCAAGTAAAGAATACTTAGAAATGTTCTCTGCTATTCTGCAGTTTCACCTTGCGACTGTTAGTGAGATTCAGATTGTGACCCTTCATAATAGTAGAGCAAATTTCTGATTTCCTTCGAAGCTTTGATGATAGAAAGCTTTGAACGAACCAACAGCTGGTTCATGTCAGACCATGTCACTCGTATTTCTTAGTTTTTCAGCCCTGAATCAAATAACGTAAATCTACTAATGGGGGACTCTTCCACCCCTAGTAGGGCTGGATTTCATGAAAGCTTGCGTTGCTTGCTTTGCGTGCGATTTGGGCGAATAGCCAATTGAAATAAGTGTCACACGTAGAACATGTAATAGGGGGCCTTACAACACGCGTTTCAATTGGCTACTCACCCTAATCACAAGCAAATCGAGCAACGCAAGCGTTCATGAAAATCAACCCTTAGGGACTGAACTCAAGTCTGAAAGTTGTTAAGCGACTAGTTTATTCTATCTACTGTTATAGAAACTATTTATCTAAATAAACAATTACACGTTTTACAGTGGTACGGTACCACGTTTGATTTTTCCCGAATGAATTCGAAAACTATCATCAAAAAAAGATTCTGCAGCAGATATTTTTGTCTCCGAATCTACCAAAGAATAACGTGGTAGGCTCCGCAGGACCGAAATCTCACTCACTTAGCACAAGTAGATTTCATAGACATATGTCGAACGTCCTATCATGTCCATAATGCCCATGGATATTAAAAGGATATCGCAAAACCCATGGACGTCTTAGCTGTTCAAGTGCAGATAATCCTACACCAAAAAAAAAAGTACAAGACGAGAGGGAAGGAAGGACACGCAAAATTTTGCAGTGCAGTATCTGGCAAAATGATTAGCATGAAATTCGAAACGAATTAAAATAAAAGTAAAAGCTCGGCGTAATTCTCTCAGTAATTAACTTTCTTATGAGTAAGACAGGTTTTCAAGTACGCGTTAGCCACGTGCTTCGCTTGCGCATTGACTGAGCACCCAATAAAAACACGTGTTTAAATATTAGCTTCTCAAGGATGTGGCTAGCTCGTACATGAAAAGGCAGCCTTAGAAAACACTGGAAAAAATACTAATCAAGATAAACATGTCAGTATCCATAAGCACCAGAAGAAAAAAATCGTTATGTGAATATCACAAAAGCCGACATTCAATAAACATAATGATTTTTTTACAAAAGATTCTTACAATCTTCGTCATAAGTGGTACTTATTATTTTTAACATTATATTTCTTTTGTGAACGTGTGGAAGAAAATATATACACCATGACTTTAATGATTTCGCACAATCTTATTATTTATCAGATGTAACATTATAAATCTTCAAAGTATGCATAATTATTCAGTAACGTACATATTAAAAAACATTAAACGCATATCACGGTGCAATTCTCAAAGCTGATAAAAGATAAGGAATTATACATCAACATTCTGAGGTTATGACTTTTTGTTATTTCCCTTGCATACAGGTAGGTCGATTCTTCGTATTCAGGGTTGCCAGATCCAAAGAAAAGTAAGGACTAATATAATTCAACCTGCGTATGTGCAAATGATGTATTTGTGTATGACTCACGGACGTAAGAATATAATAGGACTAGTAACAAGCCAAAATTTATGGGCCGCAAGTGCGCCTTGCCGCCATGTTGAATTGACCAAATCATTGCAACTAGCCATAAGAAGTAATGTTAATTGTGCCACTTTTAATTACAAATTTTAAATTTATGTGAAATAATAATTTAAGGTATGTGAAGGTTGTGTCTGATGAAGCCGACCAAGAGGTGAGGATAAACAGGTAAGCAATATTTTTTTTTTTTCTTGAATAATAATAGTGAAATAATATCATGTTTCAAGATTCGAATGATCACTGCTCTTGAGAAGGAAGTGTATTGCAATAACACTTGCTTTATAATAATTAGTAGTTAAGGACAAGTTTAGATAATTAAAATTTATTTACACATTCACAATATCGTCTGCTTCCTTTCCAGTAAGTATGCGCGATCCACCATATTTGAATGACAAAGTGCACTCTAAGCTGTCCCATTTTTATAACACTGAGTGAATTGTTTGAAGTGAATGAGTCCTTGTATATTCTTACATCCATGGTATGACTTTCTGAACTGTGAGCAATCTTGGAGCAAACTATCCGTGTGATAATATTGGAGGATCACATGTCAAACCGGATTTTTTTTTTTTTTTTT
>JAGDQP010000511.1:142684-158055 GCA_022664845.1 Lepisma saccharinum | reverse complement strand
GATCTCAATAGGTGATTTTTCTTCGAAATCTACCTAACAAGTAAGTTTGTAGCAAATTTTGCATGTGTCAACTAGCAATGCAAAGCCAAACTTTGTGCAAAGTTTCAATGCCAAACCTCGTGCAAAGTTACTACAAGTTTCGATACTATCTAGGTGGTAACAACTTCAAATATTATGAATTATTACTAGTAAAGGAAACACTCTCTTGGAAAACATTACTAGTGCTATTCCTAGTTCACGTTCTAGGTTACTGCTACAACAATGTGATCCATTATTTTAGATTATTGAATGATATTCGATACAAGTACAACACTAGAAAATTACATTCTAAACCGTATTATGAAACGTACAGAAATTCCAAGAAAATAATGTACGTTTACCTTTTAGTTCTCCTTTCTTGGTCATTGCTATCTATGCTCAAGAATTTGTCAAAGGAACAGACCAAATAACCAGATCAGAATTTCACAAAATCTTTTAAAAGTATTGCTGAATCTAGAAGTAAAATGCTACCGTGGAAATATATAACATTGTTTTGTACTTAACAAATAGTAATAATGTGCCAACTCAGCTTAGAGCTAATGGTAGTAAAGACCATTATCTATTGCATGGTAACGGCATCTATAGTCATAGTCATAGAGATCATTGTAGAACGATGTCAACGAGTAAATCTTATCGGCTTATTCGTTTTATCAACAGATGGCATCACAGCTATCTGTATCGACCTGATTGTTCTGCAGCAGAGAAAACTAAACTACCGTATTGGCCCGAATCTAAGCCGCACCCGAGTATAAGCCGCATCCTTAATTTTAGGTGGGAAAGGAGAAAAAAAATTCAGTGCGGAGAAATTTACCTGTTACACTACCCAGTTACAAAACTGTTTACACTATAGGATCACTCTTGAACACATTTTTCAAGTGTGATTGAACACACTCTTGAACACGTACCATACGACTGCTGGCAATTCCAAACACGAGCGCGCGGCATTGTTGCTACATTTCAAAATGAGAAAATTAGCAGCGTGAGCTACATTTCAAGTTTCTATTACATGTGAAAATTTATCGGCCGCGCAAATAAGCCGCACCTTAAATTTTCATGTACGAAATTTGAAAAATAAACGCGGCTTATATTCGGGCCAATACGGTAAATACAAGAATATCACATGGAAATAACCATTCTATTTTGTATGTTCAATCAATAGAAAAAAACTTGTCAGATTTCCATTATAGAATTTTTAGAAACTTTGCAATAGTTAAACTTCCTTTGTTCAGCTTTAACTGAAACCTCAGAAAGTTTCTGTGTGCATTTTGATAAGAAATAGTTTCGTTAAAAAAAACTGAACCAAATCTTTCATATTCCACAATATCTACATATCATTACTCTTCTTCAGTGCAGATATAAGAATCTGAATCTTTGAACGAAGATATCGTATACATTTTTCTATATCTATCAACTCGTTCTTGGTGCGACCCTTTCCTGTATTTATGCAACTTAATATGAAGCATGACTTTGACAGGCAATGACACTCAATGGATACTTATAAAGAACAACGAAATCTCTAATATAACACACTCTTCATTTTCCTCTGCCTGTGTCAAACGATTGTTGGCGAACTTTGGATTGTATTGCTCCCATACGAAAGGCTACTTATCTCAGAATGAAGTTAACGTTTGATGCTAATAAGTTTCTAAGTAAATGCGTTATATTGTATTACTACCAGTAAATAGCATTATAGTCAGTTGGCAGAACGGACGTATCGATAGTATTATTCTTAAGTTAAACGACAACTATTGCAGTAATGTATTCTTCACTCGTGATTGATATTTTTATTTTTATAAATAATGTAAAACTAAGCAAGTTGGGATGGATAGTTTGATAGTTCTATGTTTAGAATTTCCATATTTATTTTCTATTTTCATTCCGTTTGTCTTGAAAGCTGTGAATATAGGCAGGAAAGGAATAATGCAATGGAATCGTTGTGATCGTGTTACAGTATTTCTTTTTATCTTCTTTTTGGCTGGTTGAAAGAAATGTATCTATATTTTCTGTGTGTAGCTTATTTTAAATTTCAGATTAAAAAAATATAGATAACATGTGGTTAATAATTTTGTGTTCTTGTATTTTAAACCATTCTTTTAATTATTATAATAAATTTGTATGCAAATTTTGTTTAGTTGTTAAATGATTAATCATGATTTGTTTTAGTTGTTGGTTACGTGAAGACAAAAGACCGTACTGATCACTTCAATCAATAAAATAACGTTTTAAGCCTTCTATTCCTTTTCATTCGTAATTATCAACCCTGGTAATGAAGTCATGATTAAACAAGTTAGGGCTAAGGTCCCTTCATAGATTTTTTTGGTCACGTGACTATTACTTTTTATAAAATACGTTGGCAACACTGCCAACCGCAGTGTTTAGTTACGGAAACACGCACAACACTTTTCTATTGTGTCGAATAATGTTTATACCAAGTTTGGTGCTGCTATGTCTAAAGTAATGGAAACAATTAAAAAATAATTATATAGAGAATAGGTTAGTAACACTGGAAAGTTGGGTGCTTGACAAAGTAGACCCCTCCAGTATTTGTCCATTGTGTCGTATAATGTTTATGCTAAGTTTGGGGCATCTATATCTAATTGAATGCAGGTAATTTGAACAATTGTTTCTTTTAACTGGGGTGGAAACACTGAACTACCGTACCAACCAAGATGGTCCCAGCGTCTATGAACTAGTCTTGTCAAGACCTTTCGAACAACACCTGATTACGTCTCTGCACCTTATAGTATATAATATATAGTTATGGGCACGGGTTGGTAACACTGAAAATGGGGTTCCTGGGAACTGGAACATGCACAGTATGTTCCTATTGTATCAAATAATGTTTATGCCAAGTGCGGTGCTCCTATGTCTAAAATAATGCAAGAAATTTTAAAAAAGTTAATTTTATAGAAAATAGATGGCCAACGCATGTAAATAGGTTGCTTGGAGACATGGACTGGGTGGTTTTGTATTGTATCTAACAATGTTTTTGTCAAATTTGGCGCAGCTAGGTATGACTGAATGGAAGCAATTTGAACATATGTTTTAAATAGGTTGGCAACACTGAACTACTGCACCAATCAACGCGGTCCCTGCCCTCCCTGAGCTAATTTAGTCAAGACCTTTCCAACGACACCTCAAGCATCTTTCTACCTTGTACTTCTTGAGATTTAATTTCGGGACACGGACTGACGAACATACTGAGCGGGATTCGAAGGTTCCTTTAGCTATAGCTTTGATATCAAGGGACCTAAAAGAACGTTTGCAAGAAGGGACTATGTTTCGCTCCTGTAACCAAAGAACCTAGGACCTTCGTACGAAGGATCTTAGCTCATCCGATGGGAGTTCTTAATCAGGAACATCATAAGCATATGTTTAGGGAGAAAGAGAGGAGAATTGAAAGAAAGAATAGTCGTCATTAACATTATTACGTTTTTCCATTACAAGGTACAGCTGAATAGGTGTGTTGGAGAGATGGCACACCTCGGCTTGTAACGTCCCGCGTCCTTGCTCTTGTGATTCATTAGGGTGATTTCAATATAAAGTATAATGTTTCCAGTAGCAACTAGTACAGGCGGATAATTAACTAAGGTGCGAATACAGGAATGAATGGTTGTAGCGGTATATCGCATGTTACTATGGGTACGGGAAACGACAATACGGGGGAAGCCCCTTATCTTTTTCACGTCTAAACTTAGCTGTTGGTTGGATAAAATAAGAAAACTAAAACAGTAAATAATCAAAAACTGAAGATGTAAAAGGTCTTCAGAAGTATAAAATACTGGTGTAAATGGCCAGCATAACAATTAATAAAAACCAAAGTAAAGTATTTCGCATAAGTTAAAAACGTGTAGGCTGTAAATAGGCCTTCACAAAATAAAACAATTGTAATACATAAAACTTAACAGCTAAAAGACATATTAATCTCAGAGAGACGGAGATAAACCTGTCTCACGAAAATACATAAAAACTCTCTTCAATATACTTGGTTCATCCCCTAACAATGACACCATGTCATTGGGGATGTTATGACGTTGTTTGAGATGATTATATCCTGGACAATCTAAAAGGGGCCTGACGAATACTTAAAACTACATTGCAATTATTACAATGTGGTGGATCCAATCGTCGTAACAGATATCCGGGTGTCAGGCGACTGTGTCCTATACGTAGACGACATAAAAGTACTTCTTCACGCTTACTATCTCAGCAACATGATTTCCATGAAGCAACAGTTACCTTAATTTCTTTCAATTTATTAACAGCAACGTCATCCCATCGTCACTGTCATTCATTCCGTGTAACTGGCCTATAATATATCATCATGTCCTGAAATGGGACATGCTGAATATCAATGTTAGCTCCTAAAGACGCCTCACGTGCAGCTTGGTCTGCCAATTCATTACCATGGATACCAACATGACTTGGTACCCAGGAAAATACAACCTCACCACCGGCAGAGCAGATGGCGTGTGTCTTACATAGGAAATCTTGCACGAGCGGATGCTTAGAGTACATATTGTCAAGGTTCTGAACATCACTGAGCGAATCTGTCCAAACAAGGATGTGGTTGAAACCATGAACAAGACTAAAATTCAAAGCCTTTAAAAGAGGATATAGCTCAGCAGTAAAAATACTGGCTTTGGGATTAAGAGAAAATTGCTGAGCTTCCCCATCTACAACAAACGCGCATCCAACAGATTCATCTGATTTGGATCCATCAGTAAAAACAGAGATCAAATGTGGGTACTGACTCTGCAACGTACGAAAACATTGCTGGAATTCAATCATGGATGTATCCGATGTCTTGAGTGCTGATAAAGAGATATCTATCCGCGGGCGGGCAAGTGTCCACGGGGGACGGAGACTAATACGGACAGGGCAGACAGTTGGGCGGTCTGGGAAAAGATATATTAGTAAATAAGCTCTATCATGCGAAATATTCTAAGAAAATACCACTTTCAGTAACTAATCTTTGAAACAAGTTCGTAATTGAATACCTTGTTGTTCCATTTTACTTAAAGTCACGATTTTAATTCTTGCAAAGCACGTGCTAGGACAAAATGGCTGTCTGGCTGATTCTTCATTTAAGAGTGTATGCTTTTTTTCCTTCAAAGGGTGTGGCAGTGTTGGTCAAGTTACGTATTGTTTACCCTAACCTACTTCCTGTTTAAGTTAATAACAGGAGAACAAGAACTAAATGTTAATAGACTTTCCTTTTAGCTCTATAATCCAACAGAACAAACAGAAGGGTAAAGTTTGCAAAGACTTGTGGACTAACTTGCTTCTTTGGTGCTTCGGAAGTTCAACAGCCTTTCAAAATCTCTGTGACGTTAACTATATTTATTTCTCGTCCTAATTAGATTAGAATTCACTAATTTACAATTTACAAAGAAATTTAAAAAATACTTTATTCAGTAAAATAATAAGTAAATATATACAGGGTGTTTCAGAAGGAGTTACAAACGTTTAAGGTGGAAGTTCTCATCAAAGAAAGCAAACAAGCTTTAAAGAAATATGAATCACGAAATACTTCGTCTTTAATAAACTTTACTTTTGAACTGGAAAAATGTTAATTTTATGGTCATGATAATGGGAAAGTTAAAGTAAATATGAAGGACAAATCTCTTCTACTGGAGTGTTCGTTAAGCATTCACTTTGCACTTTTTTGGAATAAAATTACTGCGACGTTTCTTGACCGATAAACGATGGACACTCTTCTTGTGATCATGCTGTATACGGTAGACATGAGTCTCTAAATTTATGGCCAAAACATGAAAGTAGAAGCTAAGAAATAGTAATGTTTTTAAGACTAAAACAGGAGTTTCCTATTTAATTTACGTTCTAGACATTCTGGAATCATATTCGGTATAAACATTACAGCTGTTCTAAAAGAGGTTCCTTTACTGTATATTACGGAAAACACTTGAGTTACTCTTCAGGTAAGCCGAACGTGTTTCCATCCAGTCTCCCGAAAACATAGTAATTAACTTACTGCTGACGGAGATGGAGCTGTTGAAACTTAAGTTACTGTAGAATTTAGATTAACTAAATTTTAATATAAAGCTTCTCCGTTAACTTGTTCACAGAATATTTATAGACTACATCATTGGTTACAACCTTACTAAAATCCTGAAACTGTTAAAGGCAATGATAATTCATCGAGGGTTATTTCTGTATCCCCAACATGTATGAGAGAGAAACAAACTTGGTTACACTAGAATTATTACTGCTAAGTAACATACAATTGTTCAACATCATCCAATCTATAAGAAATGCACATCTTGTCATAACTTTTTGAGTTATTTTACCTTAAATTGTCGTGGTTTGCAGAAAAAAGCGTACGGAACGTGTATAAGAAATGATGAAAGCGTGTGACATCTTTCTAAAGATGAAGTGTGTACACTTCTTGTTTACTTCATTTTCATGTACCGCATTTTGCACTTTAGCAAAACAAAATAAGTAACGTTATTCAAATTGCTGAGTACACACCCGGCAAAGCGTGAAATAGATATGAACCCTTTGAACAACTTTCGCCTTGATTAACGTTGGATAAATTTCCTTGCAACATTGTTACTAGGCTCGTCGATTTGGGCTTTAGCCAAGGCCTATTTGTTATTGTTCGAATCGTTGGCATTCTTCTATTCTATAATCAAAAGGTTCTCGTTGCTCCCGGTTGGGAAAAATAAGTTATTTGAAGAAATCACAAAAGATTGAATCAGCATGGCAGCCATATATAATAAGACTATATGATCCCTTATATCTTCCACACTATTATATCGATCAAACTTGCAGCAGTTATATGCGGATAATAAATAATACAACTCACTATTGCTTTGCTTTCATCCGCCATGTTAATTCAGAATGGCGCCCGTATAAAACTTAATCATATTACTTTTCATATCTTCTGAATGAATTAGCCAATTTCGAAACAAATTACAGGAATAATAAAAGAGGCTAGAATTAATGATATTATCACATATTTTTGTACATCCACCATCTTCATTCAAAATGGAGGTCAAACAAGATAGATAAACAAGACATATTTGTACTAAATATACATGGAATGCTATTATATTTGAAGTGTATTTAGAGCATATAGAGAAGACCCAGATGTATAAACATTATTCATAATTTTTACTGCAGAAACTCGAGCAAACTTTTCTCAACTATTCAGAGCAACGGATTGGTGAACTCTTCCCATTCAGCTTCTACCTAGACAAAAGTGGATATCGCTGCTTCGAAGACCTTAGGCGCCAAAGATGCCAACTATGAAATATGATTACTGACACTAAACGCATTTTAAGTGTACATAGAAACGTTATCTCGGATTTCTATAGCCTACACTGTAAAAAATAGTTGTGTTAATTCAACACAATGCGGTGTCCCAGCGTGACTACCACTTTTGTGTGTTAAATCAACACAACACACGGTGTTGATTTCGGTACTGTGAAAAAAAAAGTTACGGAGGCAATGAGACTTCAACATGGGTTGATCAGTTAGAAGTCGAGCATCTTACCGACTGAGTTAAATCGTCGGACAGAAAATGAAGTAGATGCAAACGATATTTAATGAACAACATTTGAATTAAACGACTACACTATAGATTTAAACAGTATATGGGTTCAAATATATGTTGTTGAACCCCCAAAACATACTAAGTTACTTGCACGACTTATGACATGCTTTAATCCCTTCCTATTTGTCAATTGGAAAACAGAATTCCCATTCATTGAGAATAATTCTATTTCTATGAAAGCAAGCAAGATGGCGGAAGCCAAACACTTGAGCAGCATTACTGACTGCTTTCTTATCGTAATAATATGTCGAATGCTGCGCTTACTTTCATAGAAATGGAACATATTCTCAGTAAATGGGGATTGTGATCCCTAATTGACCAATGAAAAAGTGATTAAACCATGGTATAAGTCGTGGGAGTAACTTTGTTTGTGTTTACGGTTCAGCAAGATTTTTTTAATCCTCTATATTGTTTCAAACTAGTACTCTTTCCGTCTGACGATTTAGCGAAGTCGGTAAGACGCTTGACTTCTAACTGAGCAACCCATGTTCAAATCTAGCTACAGCTGTAACTTTTTTTCCCCTCCAGTACCGATATCAACACCCTGTATTGTGTTGATTTAACACACAAAAGTGGTAGTCACGCTGAGACACCGTATTGTGTTGAATTAACACAACTATTTTTTACAGTGTAAAATCACACTCAAGAAAAAATGTTGTAATACTAACGATATTATCGTAAACTTGACGATAAAATGTGATTATTTTGGAAACAATACTTTTTATGGTTGCATTTACAAAACAAGGTATTGTTAAGGCTTTTTGTTTACTTTACAGTACTTTTTGGTTTGTTCTCAACCGCTTACCACACGCTAACTAACAACACTTTATTGTTAATCAATCGTCAGTATTGTTGAATTTACAATAAAGCAACCTGAAATGTAGTAATTTCATCTATTGGTATTGTACGTTTTACAACAGTTTATCTTTGTAGTAATAACATTGTGCAGTGGTAATACTATACCGATAAAAATTTCCCGCTGAGAGACTGAAGTCCCCTTCTTGTGTGTGTGCTTGAATTAGAATGTTTAGCTTCTAAACGAGTAAAGTGTTGTTCGAATTTCTTTCTACAATTGTTAGCCACCAATGTGACTAGCATCCATCAGAGGTTTACGCCCTCTTTAAAGGAAATGGATGTGAATGGACAATGAAAAGTGTTAAAGGAAGGATGGTCTAAGGGAGGTATTAATATTTTATTATCATTTATTTCAGTTGCATCAATTCATTATATTGGATATTAAAAGCTTTGCGCTGATAATCATTGTGGTTGGGTGATTAATGAATATATGAGCATGAAGTGCAAATAACGTCACAACATTTATAGACAGTACAGGTGATTGATAAATCTTCTCTCCTAGGAGCTACTCTAGGAATCTATGGTAGACGGGTGGACCCTTCGCATTACATTGATGATTACTGTGCAAAGATGGTGGTGAAGTGTGAATGATATGAAAAGTCAGTGATGATTCTGCTGCTGTTTAGCCAGTGTTGGAATGTGGGATAGAGAAATGAACATATGGTCCGGAGAATCTTGGGTGAAGTGTGAGTTTGAAGATTTCTTGTGCAGCGTATCGCATTTCTCGAAGGGCGTTTTCCCTATCAAACAGAAAGAGGTTTTGAAAGTTGATGGTTAAGAAACGTCGCAGTTGCTCTGTAGTGATTGGTTGCTGGGCTGACTGAGTTGGTTCTTTTGGAAGACATAAGTGAGCGATGTAAGCATGTTTGTCTGGTCCTAGGTTCTAGTGTAAGACGTCATTTGCACTTATAACTCAAAGATGGATGTTGTTCGTCACAGTTGGCACATTTAGGTGGATTTTGCAAGTCTGTACAGTCTTGTCTTATGTTTTCCTGAGCCGAATCCACATGTTGGAGTGCTAGAACATTTGTTGGTCGGATGCACGTTATATGATTGACAGTGCTCATATCTAAACGGTAATGGCGGTGTAGTAAGCGATGGCTCAACTCTGTATCTCCTTTTGTAGACGAAAGCTACAGGTGCAAGAAGGTTGTCTATACTTGATTGATGGTTAGTAGTACTCTCACCATGTAACTTGGAGTTCCTTGTTGAGTTTTAATCCTGATATATTTGGTGACAGTGTAACCTTCCAGTCGCAATTCCTGCTCTGCTTCTGAGTCTGAGGTGTCGGGAGCAACGCCACCAATGACGACAGAACGCATAGGAGATCAACGAGGTGGTGCTGTTTGTTGGTGTGAGTTGTGCATGGGAGTCAAATATTTCAAAACTGTATTTATTTCATATTGTTGTGGCTAGAGTCGAGTCAGGATACTTGATGATGATGCCGTTCCTTGTTGGTATTATTTGAGAAATTTTGGCTAGCTGTACATACTGTAAAACCTATTCAGAAGTAGTTTTAGTGTGTAATATCTTGCGTCAAAGTTTGTCAGGAGATAAGCATGAACAGATTCAGATGATGAACGATTTGAGGTATGGTTGTCATTCGTTTCAGGATTGTAGTTGTTCATTTTATTGTCTGATTCGCTTTCGGGGATGCTGAGGCTATGCGATTTCTTCGTAGGGGATGAGTTTGAACTGCCTGGATCACGAACGGTCGGTGATTGAGATCGTGGACTAGCATTGGATTATTGATCTGTACTACCTTTGTGTTTGGAAGATTTGCTCAGTGATGTAAATTTTGGGGCTACTGTATAGATTATGTTTTCTGTACCACAGATAGAAGCTGGTGTTCGTTAAATTGTGTTTTGTCGTTTGGCATGATGATGAAAAGATGACCATGTCTAATGACTGCAAAAATATATCTCCGATTAACTCGCACCTTCCGACTAAGCAGTGCCGTCAGTCCTATTGTAGCTGTACACGTACTGTTTCTCACTAGTGCGTATGCAACAATAGATCATCGGAAGTACGTTAACTACCACAGATAGGCTAGGTTGGGATTGTGTGTGGGTGTTGTTTAAATCTCTCTTCTACTTTTCGTAACCAAGACTCACATAATATATGCAAGAATACATATTCGGGTCCGCTACGTTTCGACGCCACCGTTTTGGCGCAGGCTACGTTTTTTCGCTACCGTTTCGGCGCCGGTTCAGTTCGGCGCCAAAGTGAGGAAAACGGAAATTATTAACATACCTTATGACATAGTAATGTACTTTATATGATACTTTTACTGTCCTGTGACGACAATTGATGATCAATGAAGTACTTAAAACATTATTTCTTGTACTCTGCTTCTAACAGTTTTGAAGCATTATTTATGTTGCACGGTCTGAGAAAAAGATGCCTAAATGACTTAAGTGGCTGGAACTTGTCTGTTATGTACAAGGGCGCCAATAAGATATATTGCTTTTCTAATTTAAATATAAAGTTTTTTGTACATTTTTAACGTAAGAACTTTTACTTTTGCTAAACCTAAACAAGAAATGCATAAGATGGGGTAAGTAGCGAATATTCGAGATGAAAAAAATCGTCAATAAAGTCATATTTGGGACTTTTTGAGACTGCTCTTGACAGTTATGAAGCATTATTTAAGTTTTCATGCTTTGAGCTAAAGATGCCTAAGGGCCATAAGAGGACAGGATGTTTCTCTCGTGTACGTTTTTACCGTAAGTATCTCTACTTTTGCTAAACCCAAATAAGAAATACATAAGGTGTGCTAAGTAGTGAATATTCGAGATGAATAGAAAATCGTCAATAAAGTCACTTTTTGGGACTGCTTCTGACAAAGTTTTGAAGCATTATTTGTTTTCACGGTTTGAGCTAAAGATGTCTAAGGGCCACAAGAGGACAGGATGTTTCTCTCGTGTACAAGGGTGCTAAAGATTTGGAGGTTCCATTCGTTATATAAATAGAGAAATTAGTTAAAATGGTAGTTTAACCTCGACCTGAGATTAGACTTCAACCTCGACTTCGCCGTCGGACTTGAACCTCGACCTCGAACCTTGCAGTTTAACATGACGTTCCTATCTGTTTTATATGTATATATAAATTGTTCCAAAGGTATGCAGAATGTATTGTAATTAAATATGAAACTTATTTTCTTTGAATATAAAATAATAAATTGCGCCATTACGAAATTACGAGTAGCGCTTCTGAATCCTGTTTCTCTGCTCCTCACTAGTTACGTCCCTGCTGTAGCTCAGCCTGTTTATGTTGGAAATAAATAAATAAATTCATTTTCCGCCGAAAAAAACACTTCATAATTAAAATCATTTAAATAAAAATATTATATTTTTCAATTACTTACTGAAGTATAAACGTCTCATTGCATTTCTTCCATGAAAGCAGCCCCTGGATCTGTTTGTTCTGTATAGTGTTTTAAAGGCCGGGAAAAAACCGGAAGTTTAAAAAAAACCAGGAAAAGTTGTTGTTTTTTCACGAAGTAAAAAAACCGTGGTTTTATTGACGAAATTGTTTTTTTTTTTTTTTTTTTGCCTTTTCATCTCCAATATCCACTACTTAACACACCTAATGCATTCAATCGGATGATCTTATGTTAAAAAAAAGTACAAAACACTTGCAATTTACATTAGGAATGCAATATATGTCATTAGCACCCTTGTACATGAGAGAAACGTTCTGTTTCCTTCTGGCCCTTAGGCATCTTTGTCTCAGACCCAGAAAACATACATTTTGCTTCAAAACTTTGTCAGACGCGGTCCCATTGTGTATTTTTTTTCTATATGTATGTTTTGAACATCAACTAACCTTTTAACTATTTCATTGATCATAAAATGTTGTCAGGGACTCCGTAAAAGTAAAAAAAATAACGTTCTTTTCCTAAGTAGCACGAAAAATTGAATAAAAACAAACGTTTTTTTCCGGCGACCAATTTTTCCCGTTTTTTTAAAACACTAAGTCTGTCGCATCTTATGGACCAAGTTTTTAATACCTCTTTAATACAATAGTTTCCCTGGTGTGATTCTTAGGTAAAGCTCTGGCGCCGAAACGTACGGCGCCGAAACGTTACTGCGCCGAACCGGTAGCGCCGAACTGATCGGGTCCCTACATATTCATGTGCCATTCTTTTTAAAATTCTTTAAGTAATTATTTTAAACGTATGTCAGTATATAAAAACAATAATCCTACGTTTAATTCGGCAAAGTATAACCCGATTGTATAAGAACAATAATCTTTCAGTGTCTTTTTCTCTTTAAAAAAAAAAGAAAAGTGCTGTCATCTGTTGACCACAAATACAAACAGGAAATAAAAATGTGCACAACGTAATATAAACATGTGCAAATACCTTCAGACATTTAAATATTAATGTTATTATATTGATCATCATCATCGTTATCATCAAGGACTCATTATAAAGATCAAGGTTGGTACGTTTGCAGTAACCTTGCATTTTTATGTTGTTTTGAGATAAATATGACGACCTATTTTTTTTTTCTTAATTCTGTAACAAGAAGTATGGTAAACGTGTACGCATGCACAAGAAATTAATGTTTGAATAAGCTTAAATCAACAATAATTTATGGTTAGTTCCGCCCTGACAGTGAGTATTGTTAAAAATATGGTTGAAAATATTAGAAATTTAACAATTCTCAATTAACTCTGTTTAATCAACATTAATTGACATTGCTGAAACGTCACATATAAATATGACTGCAGTTTTCTTTGCGACAATGATAATTCTTGAAAAACTGATTAACAATACCTTTATTGTTTCTGGTACCCCAGCATTTTTTAGAGTGCATGTACAAATAGGATGCACCACTATATGAGAAATTTGACAGATGTGATTGTCATCACCTCAGATATAGTTGGGGTGAAAGCAGCCTATATGAGCCGATCATAAAGAACTTCACTCGCTTACCATAATAATATATATTAATTGCTGCGGAATAAGCAAGCATATCGGTTCAGGTAGAAAATGTTTACCCAAATCTTTTCCGCTTACGAAAAATAGTTACTCATTCTTTAACTGCATAGTAAGGACAGCGAGAACAAAAATATTTCTGTGTAAGAGCACACTTGGTCGGCCCTTTTGGGGTTACAAAATGTGAACTCAGAATTTATTCGGGGCTTAATTTCGGGGTTTTCAAAACAAATAATTCTGTAAAAAACAATCTTGGTAGGTTGACGTAGATCCCAAAACCGTTTGAATTGTTAAGGTAAATTAAAACAAAGAAATTATTAAAGTTTCCAAATTTCAGAATTTTATGTATTTTACCTTATATTTCCATGTTTTCGAAAAACTACATAGAAATCAAAAGTTTCAGAGATCAACATAGATAGCGCAACAGCAATGGCTCTGTCAAATATCGTTTAAAATTGTTATATTACAAAGAAAACCAAAACTGTGCCTTATAAGGGGACGCTAAATAGATTAATTGTTTTTAAGTTTTAGGTTTTAAGTTAGTGAAAAAAAATATTTCATTTTTCTTTTCAGACTTTCTATTATACTCACAGTAGTTTATGGAGATGAGGAAGGATTACAACAACTTGCAGAAACTGAAGCACGTATAATTTTGTTATATTCAACAAGAGAGGAAGCGAGAATCATATTATCTGAAGCCAAAAGACTCAAACTAACAGGTAAGATTATTTCAGTTCCTCCTCCTCTTGTTTACTAGTTATTTAGAACGGTGATATTTTGGAACTCATTCATCGGGAGAAGTCATTGTATCTAAGATTCGTCGAAAAGGATGATTAAATCAAATTTTTGCATTAATTGTACTGTAATTGTATCATTGCTATGTTATTTCTTTAATTGACTTGTCTGTGAGCGATGAAAAGGATCAGGGGCTTGATAGGACGTTAATATGACGGGTTTTGAACTGTTATTTTGAACTATACCATAGATTACGCTTCATATGGGCCTTTCTAAATTAATTGGATAAAATGTACTTAACGGTAAATAGAATGAAAATAACTACTTTATCGTGTTTTCATTTGCATGTTGAAAATGGATGAACATTTTATTTCTTTCATAGGGCGTTAATGTGACGTGTTTTCAACTTTTCTTTTCAACTATAGCACGCGAGGACTATTTTATCGTTCAAATTCCGGTGAGATGTAAAAAGATAAACAAGAGCAACACAAGAACGGAAAGATCAACATGCACGGCAGTGCATGAGCCAAGTTCTTCACGTCAGAAAACGTTAGCACTGCCAGAAGCATGTTATACAGGAACAAGAGTTTATGGCAAAATCGACGATTTGGGGGCCCCGTAAGAAAAAAGATGTTAAAGATAGGAATATGAGCTTTTGCCGTTAAGGAGATATGGTAAATATGTGCAGATGTACAAAATTTCATATTCGTATCTCAAACTATGTTCTAGTTGTGGACCCCTGAAATTGCACATTTTAGGCTAACTGACTCACTCACTCACTCACTCACTCACTGACTGACTGACTCACTCATCATATTGTTTAGGGTGTTTGGAGTAAGCTAGAAACATGAAATTTGGTATGAAGGTAGAGGATGATAAGTAAATAAAGGAAAAATTCCGACATTTTGAAAAGGTCGCCATCTTGGATTCAAAATGGCCGCCAAACCTAAAATTTCAATGAATACACAGCCTAAACGGCTAAAGATAGAACAGTGAAATTTGGTATGAAACTACATCATTGATAGCAAATTAAGAAAACTTTTTAAAAATTTGAAAAAGTCGCCAACTTGAATTCAAAATGGCCGCCAACCCTAAACTTTTAAAGAATACACAGCCTAAACGGCTGCCGCTAGAATAATGAAATTTAGTTTGACAGTACAACATTATTTGTAGATTATGAAAATATTACAAAATATCTCTAAAGACGCCATCTTGGAT
>JAGDQP010000511.1:106171-137684 GCA_022664845.1 Lepisma saccharinum | reverse complement strand
CTCGCGCCAAGTTCCTTTGTTCCTGTTACATGCTGTCACCAAGGAACTTGGCTCATCCGTCTCCCATTTCACACCTTTTTAGGGCTAAAGAACTTGGCTCCACTTTTTGCACCTCTGGTGTTTTTGTTCGGATATACAAACATTCTCTTAACACCTCTGCTACTTCTCCACGAAGTTACAATTTCATTCATTCAATACTCTAAACGAAACAACAGTTTTTGTACCCTTCTCGAAGAAAGTTTCCGTCTGAATGGTAAGCCGCATCATGGACGTGAGTTCGTTCTTCTCGAAAGCTTCGACTTAATTCTTGTACAGAACAGACTATCATGAACTGATTTCTGTACACAACACTCAGTTGCCTATGAATTTCGGCCCCGTCCAGTCTACCAGCTTGAAAAAATCAAATGAGAGAGTGAACTTTGCGTTTGGACGATCCTCGAATTTATTGGCCATTATGAATGTTGAAGAACTGGAAGTGGCCGAAATTCATCAGAATGTTTGCGTTGTGTACAAAAATCAGTTCATGATAGAGTGTTCATACAAGAATGGTGTCGAAGTTTTCGAGAAGAACGAATTCATGTCAGTGATGAGTTTTGCTATTGTGGTGTAATCAAGTTCGAGAGTCGAACTTGATCATACAAAACACCCCAACCTACTTTCTGTTATACCATCTTGATTGAATTAAGAAAGCTAGTTGGTGCTGGTGTTTGTAGCTGTCTTACATAACGGAAAAACCAAGGGAAACCCAAAACTGTTGACAGCAAGAGATAAACGTTTCAGCATATAACTATGGACAACCGGATATCATGAAGACTGAATCAGTTAGGAATAGAGTGGATTATACATTGTGTTCCCGACATGTAGCCAAATAAGGTAAACAGCGATGGTGTGGACGTGACAGAAGACAAGTCGGATGATCTGTTGTCATGTGTTGATGTGAACAATCGACGGAAGGGCGTCGACGAGTCGTCTCTCTTCTAGTCCTCTCTTTGATCGCACCCAACACTCGTCACAGGACAGAAGACTGTGCAAGTCAGCGATAGTGTGATTCCTTTTGAAAGACCGAGGTTAGTGCTGAACCTGTTGGTAAATAAGTTCAATTCAATTTCCTCTTTGTCCTAAAAAATTTAGTTTGTCTTAAATTGAATACAGGCTTGTCTCTGAACTCTGATCTATTTTGTCTAGTCACTTAGAAATTGAACAACTATCAATTCTTACTTGTATATATCCAAATATACGTCTTGAAGAATTACCGCCCCTCAGGCGAATGGTTATACTTGCATAGGTTGCTCTGCTAACTTGCTATAGTTAGGAAAAATAATAAAGAAAATATTGTCCACGAATTTATTTACCATCTTTTCTTATTGTTATTTTTCTTTTTATTAATAAATTGTTAGAAAAAACGTTGTCGCTACTTTGTCCAGGTAAAATTTGCTTAAGTTTTCCCAAGTTTCCCTTTTCAGGTTTTACAGACTTGCAGAGAGACGGCTGGATCATCAGTTGCGTTTAGTTTGTAAGATGTTTTCTCTTTCAGGTTCTCTTTAGGTCTATGAATAAATGAGAGTTAAACTTCGTGGAGATGTACAAGTAGGTTTTAACGTAACTTTTGTATATCTTGACATTCTTGTGTTCCTCTTGTTTATCTCTTTACGTCTCAACGGAAATTGAAAAAAGTAACCCTCCTAGATTTTGATTCATAACTGTGCGTCTTTCTAAGGCGACATATTACACTTATTGAATTGAATTTTGTTTTTAAAACCTTTAGGCAACTTCGGCTCAGACCGGATGAATGATGATGGGATGAATAGGTTGAATAACGAAAGTGGGAGGAAACGAGAGAACCTCGAGAAAACCCACGCACATAGTATTTGTCCAGCACAAATCTCGCATGGCAAGAGCAGGGATCAAACCGATGACTCGTAGCGCCAGAGGTGAGCACTCTACCAATTGGGCACCGCATCCACTACACTGCAAAAAACTGTAGCTTAGAATAGTGAGAACAAAATGCCAATTTTGTACCCACAATTTTTGCGATGCAGTGGCGACCCCAGGGTTGGGTTTAGAGGGGCTGCTCTTTGCCTCCCAGTTCTTGGGAGGGAACAGATCAATAAAAAAAGATGGTAAAATATGAATCACTGTGACCGTCACTGATTCTCAGAAATTGTGGATACATTATACCGCCTATTTTTCAGAGACAGTGAAGGGCACAGGGATTCATATTTTACCATCTTTTTTTATTGATCTGTTCCCTCCCAAGAACTGGGAGGCAAAGAGCAGTCCCTCTAAACCCAACCCTGGATTGGCCACTCCATTTGAAAAATGGTGGGTACAAAATCGGCATTTTGTACCCATTATTCAAAGGTATAGTTTTTCCAGTGTACGCATACTGTGAAATACAAATTTATTAGTGTAGTGTTTTTGAAACGCACAAAATATTTTTACCTTCCTTAGAATGAAATTTCAGCACTATGTACATGATTGTTTAGGTGACCACATTTCTAGAAACGTTTTTAGTGTTTCTTTTAATGGTATTTTAATTGACGTTTTGAACTATATCTCACCATTAATTAAATGGATTATTAACATCTCGAAAAATACGTTTCTCATCGTCCACTTTTCATGTTGAAACAAACGTTTATTCTAAATGTTTATTTCAATATGTTTTCAATCATCATTAAACGTATGATAAACCGTTGAATAGGTTGACATATACAACGCTTAAAATGTGTTTGGGGAACCAGTATTTACATTTTTCACTTCTTGACGATGAACAATACGTTTATTCTTACCCTATGAGCAAAATGTACCGTGCTGATGAACCGTGGCATCTACATTTGTGGTGACTCCTATCAAGCCAATACGAGTGCCTTTACTTCAGATACAGTCTTCGTAACATAAAAGAAATAGTAAAATCGTAGTTGCTTTGCAGATTGCTCCGTAGATGAGTGGTTAGAGGGACGAGCTACAAACGACGAGTGCGGAAAGTTCCACCTTCAAGCCCCACTGCAGGTAGTTGGATAATTTACTACGAAATTATTATATGAAATGCGTAAATACAAGACAAGTTATTATTATTATTATTTTTTAGAAAAATGAGTTCTCGATATCATTGCCTAATTAGACGTTTCTTACACATGAATTAAACTACAATACTTTGTACACAAAAAGTTATAACCATCAGTTTACAGGATTAAAGAAATTTTCATTTGGTGGGAAACAAGTTACATAAAAAAAAACAATTTAGTGAAAAATAAATGATATCCATTTTTAATTCATTTTGCACAAATCTGCGCATCGTGCGGTGCGTAATTTGTGTTATATATGTCAGGCGATATAATAGTGGAGATAAACCTGCAACCACGTGGTGTTCTTGTACAAACGGTGCACGCTAGATAATGATAAGCATGAAGGGAATTGCTTTCTCACAGTCACACGTGTAGGTGACAAATTTGCAAAACTTCGCTGATGGCTCACTAGCTTTATCGACACAAATTAACAACGATGAAGAAGAGAAGGCCCAGTGACCAAAGGTCCATGCATGTTTCATAAACTCGAACGCGAATTTGATTCACCGAACCGTCGTAGCTCAGTGGCAGGGTGTTGGCGTAACATTCGGGAGGTCGTTGGTTCTATTTCCTGCGGCCGACCATCCTGACTTAGGTTTTCCCTCTCTCACATCGGGCAAACGGGGATCAACATTGGCCCTAGCCAACGCCTGCCCCAACCCTATCCCGGCCTGAGCTTAGGTGCCTGAAGGCCATAAATAAAATTAAAATTCACAAGTAATTCCTTCGGCACGGAAGATCTCTGGAGAGGAGATGATGACACAACCCCATTCATGTATCTGCAGCGCCGAAGGGCCACACCGAGGGAGAGAGGGAAAGGTTGATAGCGGATGGGCCTATATAGCCTTTACAGGTTCTGTATAGCCTTTGGACGATGTCATCTGACAACTCTCATAACTGCAAGACCAATCCTTATCCCAATTTTCCCGCCTTGGTGAAAATCGGGATTTCCGCTTTAGTAGCGTGAATTTAAGCTGAGACCAAATTTCCACAGCTTTGAAAAAAAAAAACAATTTCCCCCCATACTATCATATATATATATATACTACCCAAGGACCAAGCACAAAACAATCGCAAGCTGGCAAGCAGGGTACTCTTTCAAACGAAGACGGTTCAGTACTTAAAGATGTGTTTTGTCGAAATCACCAAATTTCGATTACTACAACCACAGCTATACCACCACAGCAAAAGTTCGTCCAAAAGCGATTTTATATTGTCGAATAGCCACTTACAATCTAAACATTACTCCAAGAGCTATAAAGAACAATATAACTGAACAATGGAATAATAAGGATGTATTCTCTGAAGTAGTGAATTACTCTATACCATCTAGAAATGAAATGGAGGTATCTGAGTTTGTAGTGTATATTCGATAAACGATATTTGCTGATATGTGTTGTGTCATGTAACAATCGATATTTTTAAAATCTTAAAATTATTTTTTGAATTTTTAATGTTTTTTATGGCCTTTAGGCATCTAAGACTCAGGCCAGGGTACGTGAAGGGAAAGTATTCGGACGGTGTGTTCCAGGGCCTGTGTTGATGGTTCCATCCCAGAATTGTCCTGAGTGTGACTGACGAAAAGCCCTGGAAAAACATCAGTCGGGATAATTGGCCACTGGGATTAAAATTAATTTTCACGCTACAAACAAAATGATTAAGTTTCACCGAAAATATCTCAGCCTACTCTTAAAGATCTTAGAATGTTTAAGAAGAAAAGAAGGCTGGCAACATTGTTCGGTGCTAGCGGCAACGTGTTTGAAACGTTGGTTTTTTAAGCCAAGGAGAATGTTAAATTGAAAGTGAAAATAAAGTTTAACTTGGAATTGAGTTGTGTAGAATTATTTGTGAATTAAATCGTGTAATTATCGGATTAAATAACTAAAATTAATTATTAGTAGTTGACGGATTTATCAAATTGAATTGAAGTATTTAATTTTTTCTAATAGCATTTAGATTCCTTTTGGAGGCTTCTAGAAGCTTTCAGAAATTAATTTTAAAGATTAAATACCCTTGTATGGGAAATTAAATAAGATTTGGAAAATTGCTCTTTACTTATTTTCAGTGAACTGATCTTTTGATAATACCAGATAAGTCATGTACGTTTAAATTAGTTCTGAATCGTAAGTAACTCCTCTCGGGTGAGTTGTTGGAAAAGTCATGACGTTTTATTTAAATGTTTTGCAAAGGTCATTTATTTATAGAAAGAACAACGATTAATCAATAATTTAATGTCCGTTGATAACTTTTAGTCATATTTCAGTGAGCCATAATTCCTTGTTCATAGATGAGCCTGTCTTTCGCGGAGAAAAATTGAACAAGGTGATGCTTTACAGCCTAATCTGAATTGAACGTTATACCACGCAAGGAATCTTGAAGAGAGAGAAACAAGTGGAAGTCTGACGTCGCGAGGTCAGGTGAATATATGGTTGTGGCAACAAATCCCATCCAAGTGCCAATCTTATCAGGTGATGAAACTTTTGTGTGGTTTCACGTTGTCGTGATAGAACACAACACCTTTACGATAAGCGAGCTGTGGACGTTTCTGGATGATGGATTCGTTCCAACTGTCCAATTGCCGACAGTACACATTCGAATTGTTTGATTCCTTCGTAGGAGCTCGAAACACACAACACCTTTAAAACCCCATAACACTGAGAGCATAACATTCCGCTGATGGATGTCTGCTTTCGATGCCATTTCAGGGGAAACAGAATCTCAGGACCTAGATCGTTTGAGCACCACCTTGTTGTATATAATCCGCTTCAAATACGGTGTTCAATTTCCGAAGACATAAACTAAGTTACTCCAACGAATTGGTATTACACCACAATTACTCCTTGGTTTTTAATTAGGGATAGGGGTTCTTAACATTTTTTATTAAGAATATTTCCCATTTCTGCAAAACTAAGTTAAAGATGGCGGCAGATTATAAAATAAAAGTTACAAATATTATTTATAAACTTGTATATGTAAACATGTGACATATAAACACGTCTCAATACTATTTATAAAATTGCATATGTAAGCGTATATGTAAACAGGTAACATCCCTAATAACATTGAAAACTTACAGTAGGTTTCCAGTCAGGTCGACACGTCAAGTATGCAAGTTTACAAACAGCTTGATATGACACTTTGTAAGCCTCTTTAAACTAGACACAAAGTTAAAACGAAATTGTTAGTTGTCACTTTACAAATTTGCAGCAAGTGTGTCCTGGTACACTTGCAGGAAGGATACAAGTGTAAAATGTGACGGTTAGTACGTTTGCAGTAACTTTGCATGAAGTTAACAAGTTTCATATTTGCATTTCAAAGCTTGCAGCACGTTTACTTCAAGTAAAAAACAAGAAACTTTGACAACAAGCGAGAATCAAATCACGCGAATAGTTGATGCAAAGGGATATTAACTTCAGTGACTTTAGCAAGATTCCTTGCATTTCACGTTCAAAATTATTCATTAATATTTAACTGTAACAGAATTACTTTGAATTATTTCATACTAAAGCTTATTTATATATAAAATCTGGTTTTACCTATATTTATTCACGATTTAGAGATTCCACGGCTGAATGAAAGTATTTTTTTCAGAGTGTAGTTATGTATTCCACAGATTAGCAGTTATGAGAAATGATATAAATACATGTGGTTCAGTCTCGACTTTCACACAGAATCATATGGATTTATACAAGTCCATGGATCATAGGAATATGGAGGCAGAATCGGTTTCATTTTATGAAACGTTCTATCTCGAGTATATGTTCTGTTGTTAAACATGATATTAACATTTCCTTTTTCTACTTGCAGGTACCAATTATCTCTGGATTGTAACCCAAAGCGTTATAGGAAGCTCAAAGGAAGCCCCGGAGGAATTCCCTGTAGGAATGCTAGGTAGGGGGACATTTTCGTCTCTATGATCTGTTCCATTTAGCCAAACATCTCCGGCCAATTATATGTCTGTTGTTGTCGTTTTAAGGGATAAGTCCAGAATCAAAGGGCATTAATATTACATCTCTGTCTCTCCCTCTATCTCTCTTCCCCGTCTTCGACCCCCTCCCTTCTACTTGCCTCTGTTAATCGCCAGTGTTAACGGAAGCTAAGCCACAGGAACAAAGGGGGATGGATTACACGTACTCTTTGTCCATAATTCATTGGTAGATAATAGGGGATGTGCTCTTATGCTTCAGAGCAATCAGGGTCAGTATTGTCCTGTATTCACAAAAGATCGAGATTAGATATATTGTGAATCTAAGTTATTAAGAGCTGTCAGATGTTGTGCTAATTGTTGTCTCTCTGTGCATTACCCATCCCAATGCCCACTCTTTCTCTCTCGCCTTCTTTTTTTACTTTCCGAACTGAAATCTGTTTCTGAATGACTCTTGGGCAAGAAATAACAAGAGATTTCAGAATATGATCTACAGCACTACAGAGACGTAGCAAAGTTATTTTTTCACAGTAGGGTTTCTGAGAAGTCTGTGATAAATCAGGGTACGACAAATATATAATATATACAGGGTGTTACAGAATTTGACTGATAAACTGTGCAGGGGGATTCCTGAGACCAAATCAAGATAAAAGTTATTTCTTTATCATTTATCGAAACTTGATTGGTTTGCAAGATATAGGGGTTCCAACTTGAAGTCCAAATTTAATTCCACACAATAATTATCTAATACATTATATTTAAATATATATATATATATATATATATATATATATATATAAATCACAGCCATATTCAATCCACTAGTGGATGAGGCCTCTCCCCGAAGGGAGGAGTTGGTCTACTGCTCCCACGCTGACCAGACGGGTTGGGAGAGGAGAGCCGAAGCTCTCACTGTGATGGCCACTGTCTTTTATTCACAGCAGCTCCCCAATTGTCCTCACGATGCTGGGTCAACACCGAAATTTTTGAGCCCCCACCGGGAATCGAACCCGGGACCGCTAGCACTGAAGTCGAGCGCGCTACCGACTAGGCTACGCAGGAGCTCATATATATATAATGTTTTTTTTAGGATGAAATGCCATGTCATCGGATTGATAGTGTTGCCAACTTGAATATATATATATATATTTAAATTACATTTGTCATCGAATATTCTGTTTCCTCTAACAAAGTTCATCATCGTATATTACACTTTTTTATAACTAGGTCTACAATTATGCAAATATCAATGAAAAAATTGAAACACAGTTTTTGCATGAAGTAAGATCCCAAGGTTTCCACTCCACGGATACGTCTGTACAGTTGTACAAATATCATTATACAACAACACAACAAATAGCATTATGATAAAGATCGCGTACATGTAATCGACAATGGGATGACTATGCAGATTTAAATTTCCTTTTAGCAACGATCGTAACTAAAATTGTTCCTAATTTTGTTCAGCCATCGTTAATAAATATTGAGATAACGCCTGAAATCATAACTGTATTAGTACCTATATGTTCTAAGATCCATTGGTGGGAGTAAAGCTTACGAAGAGGAAGACAATCTCATGCCGAGGAGAACCAAAGTTTCGATATAAATTGATTCGATCAAGGAACGGACTACATCCATAAATTTAAATAAAAATTGCTAAAATCTGAAATCTAAAACTCTTTTGCTTTAGAATGCATTTTGTAAATTGATGAACAATTATATGTGCCACATTACTCAAATAATTTCGATATTTTTGTTATAGGCTATAGTGTTCTTTAAATAATAACACTTGATTATTAAGTTATATGTTTTAACTTTTTTTCCTTTCTTATAGGAGTACATTTTGACACTCATATTGACAACTTGACCTACGAACTTTCCAAAGCAGTGCGGGTGTTTGGTTACGCACTTGAAGAAGTGGCTAGGTCAAACCACGTGTACAATATATCCATGGCACCACAATTGTCATGTGAAGGTCGAGGACCAACAAGCTGGAAGGATGGAGATCGATTTTACAGGTAAGGAAGACTCTCTAATTATTTTACAAGTAATTTAGTCAAAACTATTTTTTACATACTTTTCACGTGAGAAGTAAACACATATTATTTTTATGCTTAAAGGAAAATATATTTGAATAATTTAACAACTATACACTACGTATATGTATGCATTTGAAATATGATAATAAAACAATTTACAGAATACGATTATTACTATACGATGTAAGCTTTAACTTATGTCAAAAGTTGACTCCCTATTGACACATGGAACTTCATATATGAATAAAGAAAAACAGCTTTCTAACAAGATTGAAGAGTGGAATCTGAAGAACAAGTTGGTATACTTCCGAAACTGTTACACTTTATTTTATTTTTGTTATTAAACTGTAATTAACCTTGTCAGAAAGCTGTGTTTTTCTTTATTCAAGATGGATATAAGGCCATATTGTCGTAATAAAATTAATGTATGACTTAATACAGACAAATAATGTATTTTAAGACGGTACAAGATATGTTTTCTAGTCTTGATTAATACACAATTTATGCAGTGATAAACTAGAAATTTGCAATAATAAATTGAGTTTTGTGCACCAGTAAAATTAAAACAATACAAGGGAAGATATTTTTGGAATATCGTTTAGCTCAAATAAGGAAATATTTTATCTTGCCTCTCTAATATAATAGTTTCTTATATTAGACTAGATAAGAATCACAGTAAACAACGTAATATTCTAAGTAGTCAATATACATTTTAGATAACTGATATATTTAAAATACAATGCTGAACACATTGCAACTGAATTGGAAGTATCAACTTTTGATGTGCTCTTTTCGGACTTCGACGTTCTCGTTGTGTTTTGCGCATGTGGAAGTAGGGCAGCACATATTCTCGATCTACGACACGAAGTGAGTGAGTTTGTGTGATCACTCTGACGCTCAACCGCCTTTAGCTCCGAAGATAGCCAATATTACCAAGAACACTATGGTACTCAGTTTAACAGAGAAAATGTAAATAATGTCTGTTTCCATACTCAACCTTATTTCATTTGGTGTTTCAATAGATATGTGAGCATCACAGTTTGGTTGCAGTGCTTATCTGGCTAAACTGCTCGTAATTACATGGAAGATGATCACTATTAAATTTATCTTCGTATAAATCTCTTTGATGACCACAGGAAAAGGACATGCTTTGTTCATTTTCTTGATTTTACAGGAGAGCATTTTCAAAGTCCAGTAATCAGCATTACGTATACCTGGTTATCGAACAAAGATTTGCTTGTACTATACGGGCTATACATATTCTCTTCATGCATCATTGTTTGTTTGAAAGTCCCTTGAAAGAGCAATGAGATGGCACTCTTATCTCAATTTGACCAAAAATGGACGACGAACGTTCTTTTCCTGTGGTCTTCATTTGTTTTGGTATAGAAGGAATTTTTATGGGAATTGTTTAGCAAATCAAGATTTTCTTTCTCACGTTATTTGCATTCGTTTATACAATTATAGAAGCTTGGATATGTATAACTTGTTCTCCTTGTTTATTCATTACGTGATTATTTGATGGTTGTTCAGTGGACAAAATAGTAGCAGAAGTGTGTGCATCTTGCTACTCAATTTCTATCTCTCAGACTACATTGAGTCTTTATACAATTGCTATAGTATTTATACGGAATACTTATAAGATTTGGCTTATATGCTAAGTTACAAGAAAGCTTATAAAAATACAATTATGTGGTTCATTACAAGTGGTAATGTTTTGATTGGTAGTAGAAACATTACCACAAATTATTGCCACAAATTCCGACATGTATTATTCTAACATAAAGAAACACTAAGCAAAATAGAGCTTTTCAGTGCCAACGGTGCTTAGGCAGTGTACATAGTCAAGATACACTGCTAGCCATAAAGTAAGAACCAAATAGACATGAAGCATAAGAACAAAAGAACGGACTCATGTACAATGTTAACTGTAACTGAGTAATCACTTTAACATGCACGATATAGTACTGAAAACCTGCAAATCAGTTGCAACACCTTTGCAGAGAAAACAACGTTTCACTGGCCTGACTAACAAACTAGTCAATAGAAAAAGTCCCTCACCTGGCACTAATAGGAAATATGGTAATTGTAGGCAGATGACGCGATTGTTATTAGCAAAAATGTCCACCAGCTCCATTAGTATATTGGGTTCATTGTTGACGGACAGTCAGACATTTGAAGATCTTTCTGGTTTCGTGAAGGGAAGAGAAGGTCATTCATGCTTTGATCCCAGGGCATACCACATATGTCCGGGGCTTTTCTGGTCACATCACTATTTAGATATGATACTCCTTGAAGCAATTGTCGAGTAGACTGCGTTGTGGGGACTTGTAAAGTGAGAGACTCACTTGTTTCTTTTACAAATCTAACGTGACAGCGATATGATTTCTTTATTGCTGAGCTTTCATGTTTCCACGCGGGAGCATGTGCAGAGATGCCACCTCAAACAAGGTCATCTAAACTTCAATGTCTGTCTCTTTCTGCGAATTTGGATACATGGTAATGTGTCCCTGCTTCTCGCCAGACCACACTTCGTTAAGAAACACCGTTCACATTCCGTTAAGTCGGAACTACCATTTCTTTTTGGATCAATTTCATACGTACTCTTTCCACTGTGTAAAATCACCATTCTGAGATGTTAGGTAGTGTTACACAATAATGGTCTCCTCACGTATAACCTTTGTTTAGTTGTCTGTGAACTGTAGTTCTTGATACATGTAGTCTGGTGGCAGTGACAACATCTCCACGCAATTTGGTTGGTGTGGTTTACCTGTTTGTTCCAGCCAACAGTTTCGGTGTTGTCGCAGAATTGTTTTGGTCAGTAAAATAGGCATACTCTTCAGTATCCCTGGCCATCTGCATGTGATCTAAATTGGTGACGATTACGTGTAGACGGTTCTAAAGTCTGTCTGAAATGTGGAGTCGAATGCTGTAATCCCTAATTTGATAAATCAAAGAGATGGATCACTTTTCCTAAAAAGAAAAGGGAGCACTCAGGGTTAGTAGTATCTTATTTAATTTCTTTCTTTTGTTTACAGATGTTATCCAATTTGTTCAAAGTAGTTTTGGATCTTTTTGGTATACTTTTAGGGATGACAGATTAGTTTTAATTTACTTCATTAATGAAAAAAATATGATAGTAAAGCACTTCTTTCTATCTATAGATGCAAGTATATTGCGCAGTACAAAAGATAAAAGACACACTTGATTATAAGGGATGAAAGATGTCATAAATAACTAACGTGCTATGTCAACAACTGGTTAAAACTTTAAGTGCCAAAGCGTTGACAAACAATCACATGTGTGAAGATGATTTGAAACTTGCTACATGTAATCAATGGCTTGTCAGTCGTCTATTTGGTTCTTTCATCTCCTCAAACTTAAAACCTGGAAATATGCCGAACGAAGAAATGAAGAAAAAATACTACTAGAGCTGTCTGATGGGATGTGTAGCAGTTTGCAGTAAGAGGAATAAATTAAAACAATGAAAGAACGCTCGACACTCTTCGGCCAGCTTAACATAAAACATACTACGCTGATTCCGTTTTCTGCTTGTTACCATTGTTGATTTCGTATAAACACGGGAGTAGAAGTTCCAGTTCCTCTCGTGTGAACAATCCTGACCGAGGTTTTCCAGAGCTTTCATCAATGCTGGGATAGTGACTAGAATATAGGTCCTGGCCGCTAGCTTCCCTATTCTTTCTCGGACATTAAGAGCAAAAAGCAGGGGCGTCATTTCAATTTTTGCTTGGGGGGGGGGGGAGGCAAGATCATTTACGATATGATATATCGCTTGACGCATCCCACCTATTTCCAAGCGTATATTTTACTTCCTACTCTGCATATACGTAATCAGTGATTCCGCAAGATCCCCTTCCTGTGGGGGTGTCAGTCTGAAAATTCTCGAGCACCCCGAACTTAAGAAACTTACGGTCAAAAATTGACAAAAAACGTGCAAAACTCCACTTACACACTCCCAATTTTGACTTTACCCCCCCCCCCCCCATACACACACAAAACTGAAAATCCTGTACGCAATTCACTGGCATCTCTATGCTGTGAATATGATATAGCTAAACACAAGTAAAACTTGTATCTGATGTAATTTTAATAGTCAATTTTTTTGAAGTGTTGTTTACAGCAGATGAAAGGCACTAGTGTATCTTGTCTTTATTTTAGCAATCATTAAAAAAAATCGTCAATAGAATCTTTTTTTAACCTCTTTCCGCGCTCCACAGTCAAATCATCAACGAGGCAAGTCGATCATTGATGACCGAAAGTAATTTTTCAGTCTTTTTAGAATATAAAAATATTCGTTAGAGACAGTGACAAAAATTTCAATGACAAGATAAGAATAAATAGCCGATTAAAGCAGCCTTCTATACTATGGATACTATACTTATATACTATGGATATATAATATTGAGCTCAGTGTCTTGAGGTGGACACCACTAAACAATCCGGATTCAAGTCCGGCTAGAGGCAGAAATGTTACATCCACTGATACTGAGGCAGGCTAATAAACGTAAGAGATTCAGTAAATAAAGTCTCATGGAAATAAGAAAAACAGCTTCGTCGTCTGGGCAACAAAAACTGCACAAGAACTCAACCAACTAACTCACGACATTTGCGTGATGTCACAGGCAAAGTAAACATTATGGTGGGAAAAACTCTTATAATGATGTGACCCCACAAGTTAAATAAAAATTGGATCTCCACATCAAATTTGAAAAACAAATCTACATTGAACTCAGAAAACTAAGGAAACCAGAGCAGACAATAGCACTGGACTTTCCCCGAAGAAAAAAATTTCAGTTCCCAGGGATAGAAAAGACAAAACTGATGAACAAATATTTAAAAAAACAAAAGCCTCCCTTAAGGCCACCACACCTTTTCAGGAAAACCAGAACTTGTGAGACAAATTAAATTCAACTTTCAAAACACGTAACAAACACGTTGACTCACCGTCACAAGTGAAATGTTCTCAAATCTAAACAAAATTTAGAACTTAAAATTCCCATACAAATTAATATAAAGATAACGTTCTAATCTGACCTACTTGATAATTCTGACTCCCGCAGTATATAATTCTGGCTCTAGGTTCTCTGAGATATGAAACAAAGACTGACCACCAATATATATATCTATCCGTTTTTATATTTCTCCCTGGATGTATATATATTTATTGGAAAAAAAAATAAAAAAAATATATATACATCCAGGGAGAAATATAAAAACGGATAGAGTTAAAAGTAACCCAAAAGAACCAACGGCTTAGGCAGTACACTGCCAATACTGATAAACAAAAATGACTACTTGCTACACTTAGCACAAAAAGTGACAATATTTCAAACGAAAAGAAAAGAATAGCTATTATAAAAATATATACAAGACTTCTCTATATAGACTTAGACAAGGCAAGTTTTTCTATCCTCTTGTAATAATACAATCCAAACTCAGCCATATTCCGAGCCCAACGACTCAGAAATACAGAGGAAAGAAAACCTCAAAAGGGGCTACTAACTCACATATTATAATTGTCAAAAGCACATTCTGAAAACAAAAAACACTGCTGTGGTTTACGTTGCTACTTACTACACGCAATCAAACGTAACAAGTGCGTAGAAAATTGACAAGACACCTAGACAAACCCAAAGTAAAAGTAAAACAAATTAATTATATTAAAAATTGCAAAAGCTAGATATTTTCATGAGAATAGACTCAATAATGTTTAGAATTCCAATTTGTTACGTACCATACTTTGACATAATTCGGATCATTTATTAAACACAACTCACGTGATTGTTTTCGATAAAATGTCATATGTGTGCAATTACACCAAATGGTACTTTGGCTATAAAGCTCACCTAATATAATTTCTTTATAAACCTCACTAAGAGCCACCCACAAAAATTCCCCCTTTAATTGGTGTCCATGTAGCCCCACAATTTGGGGCTAATTTAACACGTTATTTGTTTTTTTATTTTATGTCAAATTGGGGATTGTACTCCTGGTGTTAGGTTCACTTCCTTCCCTCTTCTGTGGCGAACTCTTTTTGAGCTGAAACCTCTTCTTTCCTTCAGAAATTCCGTGAAGCTAGCATTCAAGACCGTTGAGATGTGTCACTGTCACTGCCACGAAGCTTTTTGAGTACAGCTTGCTTATCGAATAGATAAATGCCAGTTGTTCTAAAAACATCTTTAAGATTGCTTTGAACTTTAAGAGACAAAGCATGCATCAATCTCTTCAATAACATTGGAACTTGTTCTTTGGGTATAATTCCTTTCCGTCGTGTTTCTTGCCTCCACTTGTCGGAGAGGCAAATACTCCGACATCTAAATGCTGTAGCAATTTCGTTGAGTTAGGTGGTAGAGAAGTGAAAAAAAAACTTCTTTCAGTGCAGTCTGTACAACTTCTGGGGAGAAATAAGATCCCAGGTTGTCTCCTATTACAACAACTTTTTCTTTCCCATGTCGATGTGCTTGAATGTGGGGTAACAGAACCTTGAAGAACAATTTTTCAAAAACATTCATGCCGAACCACTCGGATTCGCTGCTGTCATAAACCGATCCAGTGAGTCCTCCAGTTGTCCAGTTCTAATATAAATGTTTAGATTTTTAAACAACCATGGGAGGTAATAAGGATCCATCTGCTGCTCTACAAAACATGATACTAATCGCTGTTTTAGAATGTTCTCGAATTTTTTTCATCTCTTCTGCGTCCTCGCTGTACTAAAACCCTTTAAGCACCAGGGTCATCCGTGAGATTTGTCTCATCGTACTTGAAGATGAGGCTAGGTTTGTCCCTTCCAGCGAACCTTGGATGCTATCAAAAAAATCTTTGTTTTCTTATGTCCCAATTGATGCACGCTGACTTTTTATGTTAGTAACAAGCCTGGTAGAGAGACCATTTCTGGAAGCAAATGCTTCTACGAAGTCACGACCTGGAACATTGTCTTTTCACTGGGGACAACCTGACCTTGTTTGTTGACAAATTTACTCTCAACAGTTCGTATATCAGTTTTTGTCATACGAAATCCCCAATCCGCAACAATCACTATAGTGTCCGCAATCAGCTTTTCTTCTTTTGGGAATAAAACTGTTGGATAGCTTGGCTTTCCTGGATGATCAGCACGTAATTTATACATTAAAGTGGTTCTTTTTATCATGTATATTTCTGCTACCTTCTTTACTGATAACTTGTTAGCTTTTACTGCCTTGAAAGCTTTCTGGAGGTCTTCTGTGTCATACACTTTGTATGAACGACTTCCAGGCTTTCTTTCTTAGTTACGAACCACTTTAATTAGGAGCTTCACCACTAACGTACTACCTACATAATAACTTACTTCCAACTGGCATACTGTATACACCTTGTATTTCAAAAACGTCAACACTGTAAATCGGCGGGCGCTGTTATTATTCTACAAATAACCCAGCTCAAAGCAGTAATTTTTTAGATGCCGACAATGAACAGCACATAAGCATTAACAATACTCAAAAGGTATTATTATTAACTTCCTTTTCTATTGTTATTGTTGTTTAAATTATTGGCTTTAACGGGGAAAATTGGGAGCGTACAAATTATGACGTACCGGTCATTACAAGAATAGAAGAACCTTGGATTCTAAGGCCTCTTAAGGTGTAGTTAAACCAAAATAAACAATCTGAGACATGATGTCAAAGAATTCCCGAAAATGTCAAAGTTCCCTCCAAAGTTTAAGTATTCCCCTTACGGTACAAGGTACTGTTCCTCTACCATTAATAAATAACGTTCTTAAAGATATTCAATTTCTATTTCACTTTTGCTTTATTTTACAATTTTAATAAAAAATATTTGTGTTCTCGCGGCGCGGCAGGGGCAGACAAGAAATTTCGCGGCATACTAGTGTGTCAGTGAACACCCTTTGAGAATCACTACCATGATAAGTCGAGTAAATGTTGAACAAGCACTACACAAGACTTTTCGGCGATCCTATTTTCGCTCCATGCAGACGTAATACAGAATTATTCTTGAGGATGAAAGGGAAAAGAGTATACAGATATAAACGTCTTTACAGAAGGCGAAGATAAAAACGCTCGTCATAAAAACTCACTATAAATAAAAATAAAAACTCTTCTTAAAACCTTTTTCTCATTTTCGATTTTTTGTGAGATTGGCGCCAAATTAATTACTATAACAGACAAAATTCATTAACTCACATTGCTTAGCGCGTTACAAGCAGTTGTTTTAGTTATAAATTGTATTCCGAACTCCTACAAAAGAATTGAAATTGAAAAAATAATAGCTTTTTTTATTACATTTCAGTGTATTTTTATGTCGTTTTGACTTGTCTTTTTAAGTTTTTTTTACGTTTTTGTGCTTTTACATCCTCAAACCCAGGGGGGAGAGGTGCAATTGCACCGCCCTACCCTCCATAAATGACGCCTCCGGCAAAAAGATTGACGTGCCTCAAACCCATGTAAAGATCAGAAAATATGTTTCAACTTTAAGTTTCATAAAATATATTAGTTTCTTTTCTTCCAGTCAAGTTTCCCTTGGAAATATTACCATACTTTTTAAAGATGCAGGGAAGTATTAGTGCCTAGTCTGACGGATAATTTGAATTTAATTTTTAAAGTCTTTAGGCACCTTTGGTTCAGGCCGGATATATGATGGGTGGGATGCATGGTGGAATGAGAACAGTGGGAAGAAACTGGAGAATCCCGAGAAAACCCACCTATACGGTGTTTGTCCACCACAAAATCCACATGGTACGAGTATTAATCGAACCGACGACTCCAAGCGCCAGAGATGAGCGCTCTACCTTTGAGTCACCGTGGCCCCTCCGTACGAAAGCTATTGACGTTGTCACATTCTAGCAAGCAGTGTTCTCTGTTCGTTGCGCTTTGAGACAATGCAGTATTCAAAGGGAAAGAGTTAATCAAGTGAAGCAGATAACAATCATCAAAATATCGCAGATGTATGCGTGCTTTGCATTGTAGTTTCGTATGCTTCAGGGGCAATACAAGGAGATGCAGTCACCCTGTTCCTGAAAATACAAAGCAGCAAAAACTACAGAAGGAAAACTCGCTATTTCCTTGTTATGTGGGTGTGCCTCACGGGCGTAACTACTATGGCGCAAAACCCCGAAATGCTGGAGACGACCTTTCGAAGGGAGTCCTTCAACCTAGCCTCTCAATTTGCCGAATCGACCTCCGGCCTTAGGTATGCTCTTGCGTGGGGAGGTATAAAATGTAGTTACGCCTCTGGTGTGTCTTCTTTATTTACTCTGCATGTCTAGACCTTTTTCGCACTACTCAATTTGCATACAAAAAAAAGAAATAGTTTTGATTGCCATATCACACATACGTACATTACTGTACCAAACCCGATGATTTTGGACATGTCAATATCATCATACTTTATTTGTTTTTTTATCATTTGTGTCACCTTTCCCGCAAAGATCACCAGTCACATCCGGACAACAGCATTGGAGAAGATTTATTAAATCATTCAAAATCGTATATCTTTGTTTGTTATATCGGTGGATGTGAAACGGGTTTGACGTAAACTGGGATGCGTTACTATTCCAACATGCCATTAGATAACTTTCGCCGGAATTTTGGAAAATCACGTCTGGTCCTTTGCTCAGCCGCTACTACTCGAATCATTGTGAAACAATACTTGAGTCAGCTTGAAAGCATTCAACAACTTAATATAATGTTTTGCCATTGCGGTCACCGTCTTTAAAGAGCTTTTCTGAAGCTAAACATCTGCTATTATTTACTATAGCAACAAGTCAAGGTGTAATTATTGTCAATCTGACCAACTTCGTCCGTCTGACTGGATACTTCCGCATCAGTAGGTCATTTGACTGTTGAAACTTATGGTCGTTTTGGCTGGGTAACAGTAACAAGTGTAGCCTTACCACAATAATTACACTGAGTTCCAAATAAAAAAATGATGTTAAAAAGAAACGAAATGCTATTTCTTATAGGATTTTCTCCGCTGATTTCAAATCTGTTTATGGCCTTTTTCCTATTAGCCTTAGTTTCCGAGTAACACCCATGCCCAAGGGGGCCCATGTTGTGATTTTCAGAAGGGGAAAGGATAAAGCGATAGTTTTTCCAATGATTTACTAAAAGTTATAAACAAGTAAATCACGACAATACTTGGTAAATTAAGGGTGCAAAACCTTGAAAAGAACCATGTCGTGAAGTACATTAAACCTTCCTTAAAGTATACTGGAAGGTGATTGCGAATGCTTAAAAGTGTATAATAATGTTAATGACTTAGTAAACTTTATGATATTATTTAAGAACTATTTGTCAAATTTGCCCCTGCAAAAGAAACTCTGTCGCAAGTTATCCATGCTGGTTTACTAAAGTCATTATTAGGAAACTCAAGGTTAAAATAATTTATCATATAAAGTCTACATACAAAATTGAAAAATCCAGGACCCTACAATCAGGAAGTTTTTCGATTGCGTAGGGAAGTCAAGAAATACATGAGAATATCCTATAAAATCTTTAAATCAATACTAAAAATAATATCAACGATTATCCAGGTCAACTGCGGAAATTTATTACAAACAAAACAAAACATCTTTCCCCAAATATACTAACATTTGAAAGTCGGGATTTGTGTCACAATCAGTGTTACGAAGACATTAGAATACTGCCTGTTGAGCAAATACATTTGAATGGAATAGAAAAATCTATTCAAGAATCTAAAACCCAAAACGTCAGTTAGATCTAATGGCATACCCTCATATATTGTAAAAGGATGTAATGATATATTTAAATATCTCCGATTGATTGCGTTCAACCTGGCACTGAAAGCATGTATTTTCCCTCACAAATAGAAATCTGTTTTACTTTGTCCTATTCCTAAAACAAAAGACAGACGAGAAATTACCAACCACAGACCTATAGCAATCCTATCCGTCTTTGTAAAAGTCTTTGAACAGATTGTATATCAACGAATTATTAATCATGTGAAGCCAGTTATCTCAACTAAACAACATGGCTTTGTTTCACAAAAATCCACGGCAATGAACCGTACAATTGCTACAGGTTTTATTAGAAACTTGGACGAAGGAAAGCAAGTAGATGTGATTTAAACTGACTTTGAAAAGGCGTTTGACAGAGTTAATCACAATATATTACTAGGTGAATTAAATCACTATCACTTCTCGCCATCCTTGATTAGGTTCATGTGCTCTTATCTAACTAATCGCAGACAGTATGTTCTATTTAAGGAATACAAATCTGATGAATGTAGTTTAGACAACATTACTTGCTGGTGCGCTATCAATAAACTTTCAGTCAATACGGAATTTTATAATTCAGTAGAAATAAAACGATTTACCGATTTAATTATTAAATTCATAAGTATGCATTAAATAGGTCCAACGTAGTTAAGATCTTGGAGTCACGTTTGATATGAAATTAACGTTTAACATCCACATAACAAGTATTACAAATGAAGCTTTTACAATACTAGGATTTGTAATAAGGATGGGAAGAAAGTTTAACAACGTTTCTACATTATAGAAAATGTACTATGCTTATGTTCGTTAGAGCAAAGCATTTCTCATTTTCTATTTCTTAGAAAAATAATTCAAAATGACTTAGACTTCATATCATTGTTACAGTTTCGTGTCCCGTCATAAAAAGAATCGCGTAGACAACACTGGTCTCTTTCATTGCATAAAGGCAAGGGTTATAATGACGAAATCACTAATCTGGAGAATATGTACTACCTACAATGAAATGAGTCGAACGTGCATGGAATTGGATATATCGGATATGTCTTCCAACGCATTTAGAATAAAAATGTATGTAAATCTGCATTGCAAATATAAAGTCTGTTGTGTTGACATTAAATAAATAAAATAAAAATAAAATATAGAACAAACATATAAACATCTTGGTTTTATTTTCCATCTTGCAAAGTACAATTTTCTCTGGCTAGAGGGCCTGAGCGCCCCCCTTGCCCTCCTGATGGGCGCCCTTGCCCATACCCACTTGCGGCGGAATTTGCGTTTCGAATGAAAATATTATAAGAAAAGTTAGACCTTTCTACTTACCTAAAATTTCTTCTTTTTGGAATTTCTGTTATATATAGCTTTCGGAAACGTCTCTTCTCAAAGTCCAGCAATAGTCAGCCAGCATTCTTGGATTACATCTAACTTGGTAACGGTCTTTGATATTCAATAACTCCTGATGAAACCGTTCGCCGTGTTCATCGCTAACCGCACCAAGGTTACTGGGGAAGACGTCTAGATGCGAATGCAAGAAATACACTTTTAGACACATCCGACATCCCAATTGTTTGTAGGTATAAAGCAGTTCCGTAGCAATCTGTTTGTAGTTATCTGCTCTATTGTTACCAAGATATTTTTAACAACATTTTTAAACGATTTCCAAGCTGCTGCCTCCGCTTCGTTCAACCTAATGTCAAATTCCGAATCATGCATCAGTGTTCGTATTTGGGGACCAATTAATATGCCTTCCTTAATCTTGGCCTCACTCACTAAGGGAAACTTATCCTTCAGATATTGGAAACCTTCCCCATTACAAGGCATAGCCTTTACAAACAGCTTCATCAAGCCAAGTTTGGTATGTAGAGAAAAAAGATAGATTTTATCCGACGAGACAAGTGGTTCATTTACTATATTCTTTTCTCCAGCGGTAGGAGCTTCTCTCTTGGGCCATTGCTGTTTTATGTAGTGCTGTTTACAGTCCCTGCTATCCCACAAACACAGAAAGCAGCAGAACTTCGTGAAATCCAACTGCAGACCCAGCAATAAAGCTATAACTTTCAAGTCACCACATATACGCCACCTGTACTTGTTATATACTCTATGGTACTCAATACAAGCTTCATGCTTTCATACGATTCCTTCATATTGGTGGCGTAAGCTACCAGAAGTGATGGATAGACATTTTCAATATGCAACAGGACTGCTTTCAAACTTTTCCTCGAAAAATCTATGAAAAGTCGCCACTCATCGGGAATGTGTTGAATACCAAAGGCTTGCAGCAAAGAGTCAATATTATTGCAGTAAATGACAGAATCTACCTGAGAGAAGGTGTTCAAATTCATGTTGTCTTTCACGGTATTCTTGTATCTTTGTGAAGCAGATTCCAGTCTGGAGGCCAATAACTTTACCTGTTTTATCGACAAGTAGATCACGTACCAGATCGTTTAGTTCTGACTGTGTAATTAGATAAGGTTCGGTTTCAACAGCAAAACTTGGGTCCATTGTTTCCTCAGAAGCTGGTCGGGTCGTTTCGGTATTCTATATGCCACGATTTAGGAGCCTCAGGGACCGGTAGCTCCAAATTGTGAGCCACAGGCCTCATAGGCGAAGGAATATTGAACTATGTAGCAGGTCTTCATCGTTATTCCGACAATTGTTGTAAGACAAAAGTAGCAATCCGCGGAATGGTCCCTCGATTCTCTCCAAACCTTGGAATTGCGAATGGCATGTGACGTGTTGCTTTCAGCTACCCGCTTAGCAACGTTACACACGAAGCACAATAGAAATGTGATGCCCAAGGCTTATCCAGGTCACCAATTTTGCATTTGAAATATAGTTCATATGATTTTCTTATGAGTGGAGTTATGTTTCGTCGTTGAGATTTTACTGTAAACTCTATGCAAATACAACAAACATTGTTAGGGTGGTTAACACAGGTACGAGGCATAGTTACATACAAACACACAGACACCCACTATTACATGCTCTGGGAAAGTTTTCACTACAGTAAACAGGAAAGTTGCATTCACACCTATATCCATTATTGAAATAATTATTATTACTTTAGGCAGGTAATAAGGACAAACAATTTACGAACTTTACGATATTACTTCAATTTATGGAACAGTATTGAAAAGCGTACACCACACTATGCACACGTGTCCACGCGCGCCAAAATAAACCGCGACTTTCACAGCGAATCGTCAATTTTGAAACAAACGAACAACATAAGCCGCGATGACAACAAAACGATTCGCCCGCCTCCTTGCGGTAAGAAGTTTTAATGGGATTCTTCGCCATCTGCATATCCTGCTTGATATAACCATGATACAGCCCCCCCCCCCCCCGGAACGAAAATTATAATATATGTAGGACGTGATATCATTCTGTAAAACAGTATTTTTAATATTTTCTTCTTAATTCAAACTGCATTCAAGTCGCCATGAAATCATACGAACGAAACGGAATGAAATAAAACGTGTACTTGATTTACCTTTAAAGCCTACTTTCGAATAAACAAGGGGAGGCTGTTACAAAAAATTCGAAGCTGCTAGAAGAAATCTGAGTTCAGATTCGGAAGCAGCGCGTCGAAATCATTAAGAAACTGTAAACATTATGTATTTAACAAAACCTTTGTTGACCAGTGTTATCTGAGGCCAAATTTAATTCTATTGCTTCCAAATGGCACATAAGTTCTGCTGCTTGGATTCTAGCCTAGCACAACGAGGACCAAAGAAAGCTTTTGGAAACCTACATAATGTACCATTTTGTCAAATTTCATGCTGTTGAGGCAAAAAACTTATTTTATACAGCCTTTTTATTTATTTCTACACTTTCTGCATATTGTCATGGTAAGCAGCTATGAGGTAAGCAATCCCTTAGTACGCTGGGAGTGGCTGTGTGTAGCAGCGGGTATCTGCTGAGTAACAATGAGCTCAGTTATAGATGTTGACAAAGAAGAAGCAATTTTATACATTTATTATTACCGTGCATTGGGCTCCGTGTACTCACATATGTGTGTGCTCTCCAATGATAGCACGGCTCCCTACAGCAAAGATCGGCTTCACTCCTGAAGCTGAAAGATGATGGAATCGGGGTAGCACAATGAAACTTGAACTGTCGTGTAATTTATTGATGAGTAGTGGTATATTTCGCAATATTTGCATCTAGCTCCCTTCCTCGAAATGCTGTAATCTTGAAATTACGTGATATTGGTTCCATCTACAGGCTGTCTCAGAGAAGGTGAGATATATTTTTTTTCCTGCCTTGGCAACACTGCCTGTGGTCTCGTCACTAGTCTCGTCGTGTAGGATGACTACTTCTGTAACCATAGCAAGTTGTTATGTTTGTAAACCACGTTAGTGAGCAGCTATGTTGATTTACGTAGAACGTGTTTCATTTTCACCTCCAGGGTTTTGAGTATAACATTGCTTTCCGCGATGAGTATTCAAGATGAACAGCGATATACCATAATATTTTGTTGGCGTTTAGGGAAAAGTGAGGTGGAAACATAAATTATGCAATGTTTCAACAGGCATATGCCGATCAAGACAGACTGAGTGGAGCCACAGTGTACCGATGGCACAAGTTGTTCGAGCATGGGCGCGAATCAGGCGCTTTGCTTCCGCATCATGCATAAAGACCATCCGTGATTAACGAGACGCTGGTGAATACTGTTGCTGCAATTATTCGTGATGATAAACTTACGTGTTTGAGAGTGCTTAGTGCACATTTGAGCATATCGAAGGACAGAGTTTCTTGTGTGATCATTTGAAAATGAGTAAGGGTTGCTCCGCATGGGTACCGCATTTTCTTACAGCAGAACAGATGCAGCATGTTTGCACCATCAGTGTTTGGATAAAAATAGAAATTTTGCAGCATCCAGCATACAGCCTGGACCTTGCACCCAGTGACGTTTGGCTATTTCCACTTTTAAAGGCAGCTTTATGTGGTCGTCATTTGATGACGAACAAAGAAGTTATCACCACAGCGCAAGTTTTCTTCTGTTCGCTACATGAGGACGAATTTTCTAAGATATTCACAAAGTGGTAGGAGCGTATGGACACTTGCTTAGCTGTCAATGGGGCCTATTTTGAAAAAAAGATGTATGTCTACTCAATACGGCTGATTCTGAATAAAAAGATTGTGGTTTGTATTTTTTTTTTTGTTTCATTTTTATGATTCTTGGAGGGAGATCATGTGCATGCTTGTCTTTGAACTGTTACGCAGTCACGTGTTTTTTACCTATTGTGTTCATTTTGGTCTCAATCGGAAGTTAATTAACCACATTTTCACCGTAGTACATTTGCTAGCCAATGGAGGTCGCTGTTTTCCCATACAGGAATTAATCTCAACTTCTCTGCGACAGCCTTTGTATATCTTCCCATTACCCGATACACAATGGGTGTTAAACAAAGTTCTTGCTTCAGCTTAAAAAAAAAGGGTTATCCATGCCACTGTTTGTTACACTTTCCTCACAAGTTCAATAAAGACACTAGCCAGAACATGGCATCAGACAACAAACCACTACTCAGGAAAGTAATAAACTAATCTTTCTTCATACAAATTTTATTGAAAGTAGTTACAGAAAAATTTATTTATATTGCGGCAAAAGTACAGTTCATTTAATACAAATTTTAATTCAAATTCGCTGCTTAATACTAGTACATCTCGTTGATCTATCAGAAGCGTTGCTCATATCAAGTGAAAATTTCAAACATGAATTAACCCTAGAATTCCTAATAGGGTACACATGTACTCCAAGTATTCCTTTTTGTTACATTTTCACTAAGTACTTTCTCAATGTTTTCTACGTACATTGTCGTTTAATTTTCTGTGACGAGAATCAAAATATTATTTTGCAGTGTTATGTAAATTTTATCTGAACACAAATACTCTGGGGTACATTTACATTCCTCTTAGGTTTCTATGTTACCATTTCCGTGTTTAGTGTTTTTATGAGACTTTGTCATTTTTGGAATGCTAAGAATATTATAACAATAAGCTTTGAAACATTTTGAGTGATCCCACAAGAGCATCTGACCAAATACAACTAGTCATTGTCGTATTCGCATCTGTTCACAGTTCAATGATGCTTATATTATTTCTATTTAGTTGTTTATTTTACGATGGTACACACTGAATTGCACGGCGTCGTCGTACGATTACCATTGAAGAAAAACTTCTCTGGTTCAGATTTCATATTACATAACAGTTGTGTATTGCATAAAGTAGTGGTAATGGAAACTACACGAATACGATCACCTGAAGTATATAGATAAAGTCTAGAATGCACTGGAAGGGAATGGGAGATACAACACCAATGTAGCTCCGTATTTGGTTATTTTTACTATAAACGTCACTTTTAAAATCGGTGAAAGGATAGTGTTAATTCGTTGATTGAGCACAGAGTAAGGGAAGATAAACAACTGCATCGCACACTATGCAATGAACAATGTATTTCTTCTATTCACATTAATATTTTTGTTCATGCTAATTCTTGCATTAGTCCCTTCTGAAATGAAATGAATTATGTGAAGAAAAAGTATGTAACAGCATAAAATTATTGACTTCGTTACAAAATACGCTGGCCCTTCGAAGACCGAAAAATGATATCTTCTAGTCTGTGATATCTCGTTCTTTTCTCATGTAATCAATATTGTTTGAAAGCTTGTTCTGGTATCAGCTGATTTTAAGTATATGTAGAGGTCTTACTTAGAAACCGCTTATCTCATTAATATTGCCTATTTCGTCCTTTCAATGTCTTATCTTAATGTGTAATAAAGCCATACAAGTTAATAGCAGCATTAAAAAATTATATCTTCTAGATATCGTTCAGGGTGTCATAAATAGCTTTCTTGCCTACAAAAGTATACATAATGATAAAAAAAATAAAGGCTTAGATCCTCTCATTTCTTATCTTCCAACTCTTGTAGTTTTCTCTAAATGTTCACAAGCAGATGCTTCAAAATCATACCCTATACTCCACAGAAAGAATACTTTAAAAGAGTTCACAATTTCTTTTATCAACAAGTAATAATATCTACGTGTAGAACTTTCAAAGGCTCTCTTGTGCTGTTTTATTTCCTTCGTCTTAACGCCTCTAGAAAGTAATTATACACCTGAGAAACAAGTAATACAAATACCAATTGGGAAATAAGGTAACTTTTTACCTCCTTGTTTGTTTAATACGAGACGAAGACAATTTCAGTTCTTCTGTTTTCTATACATTTTTATATAATTACAAGTGGATGTCTTTAATTACCTTAATCTAATATTTGAAAAAGTATGTCGATATCTAATGCAAATTACCTGTTTCCTTTCCTTTTAGATTAAACTTACCTGTCCAAATAAAATTCCTAGAATTTCTAAAGAGGTATGTTTATTGTCTGTTAATGGCTTCCACAGGATAACAATGAAAATCGCCAAAGCTGAAACACAGACGTTTGGTGGCGTATCTCGAGCAAAATGCGTTACAAGTGTTATTTGTATAAAATTCTTGTGTATAAAATAAATTCTGATTGTATGATATACGCCATGGTAAAATTAATTGTAGCCTTTAAAGTCCAGAGTTACTTTGCAGTTGGTTCTAACAGCACATAAAGTAACCGTTGGTTTACTTTCTTCGTAACCTGATTTTCTTTTTTTGTTGATTTTAACTTGCGAATACGTTGTATCACGAATGCATATTCTAATTTTGGTCTTACCAGACTTCATGTGAGTTCCAAAAATATTAATCTTTGTAATCATTTTAGAGTTCATTATAAAAAAATCTTAATGTTTTACAATATATGCAATATGCATATTAAATGACATTTACTACATTGTTATATACATACATATGCCTATCTCAAAGTTCTTTAATAATAACATATTTCGTAATTTATTAGAGCTTTTGTGATTGCGAGAGATCATGCATTTACGTAAAACTTTAGATCATTTAAACCCTCTTGTAATTTTAACAAATCTTGGTTTGTCAGTATTTCTTTGTGTAACTTAAATTTGTTAGCATATAAGAAAGGACACGCATTAGTAAGTTATCTGTAAAGAGAAGAATTAGAAAAGGCTCCATATTTGATCCCTGTTGCAATCTAGATTTCATAATATAGCTATCAGATTTTATTTGTTTTTAACTTACATATTTTTCTTTTCTGATCAAGTATGATAAAAATAACTATTAAATTTAAGTAAAAGAAAAACATAAGATTAGTGTTGTTAAGCAATATATCGTAATTAATTGTGTCAAAGTCCTTCACAAAATTAATATATACTACATCAACGCTTGCGTTAGTGAATATATAAGGCTTCATAATAAATTCAACAACGTTTAATATATATGTCACTGTCGAACATCCTGGACAACATTCATCACATTAGGAACATTTACCCGACAAAATACCATTATGTAAAATGTGTTACAAATATTTTGCTAGTTACAATTATAATTTCCTATTGGTAAATAAAAAAATCAATATTATTTTTGTTTCCATTATTAAAGGTAGGAAAAGTTCTAGTAAATTTACAAACCTCAAGAATGGTTTTTGTTGTAAGTACCAAGTTGAAAAGTATACATAGTGGTGTTGGAAAACCCTCTATATATGTGAACTTCTTTAATGTTCAAAATGATATTCTAGGTTTCAGATTTTTTTACAACTTTGTATAGTATTTGTTGAGAATTATTTTACTAATTTATGATATCTTAAGTTAATAAAGTATTTATACTAAGATCCATTCAAAGATATTATTAATTGTTCCTGAAACCGTGGCTACGACTAACGTAAGGATAATAAGCATATACATAATGAAACAAGAACAGAACTTTTTTTGTGAATAAAGTATATTCTTAACAGAAAGTTACCATGATCTTATAACATTAACTAAAAATGAAAGGAACGGTGCTGGTCTATCTAAAGAAGTATTTCTGTTTCAAAAGACAGTACCTATTGATAGTATGGATATATTTCTGATATTTGTTTCATATATAAATTTATTTTGCATTTGTTCGAAACACACATTATTATATTTCCAATATTTGTGATTTAACGAATGCTGCTAACAGTAATCCACTTGGCGCTTTCGCTGTATTACAAACATAGATTCCATTCTGATGTATTCTCCAGAAACGGATAATTATACTTATTTACACAAATATCACATGAGAAAAGTCATTATCATCATTCGGACATGCTTAATGTCGTTCCATGAGGATGTGCTTATCCGACAGTCGCTGATCAATGGAAGGGGACTAGCGTCACCTGTCCTATATTAGTTCTTGTTTCCAAGGTTTCCTGTACTGTTGCATAGGTGATATGGTGATTCTCTAAATTTTGTCCCTTGGCACAACTAGTGTCCCAGTGCTGGAAGCAACCTAAACAAATGCGCAGAACTCACAAAAATTACCTGTAGAACTACAAATTACGAAATTATGTTAGTTAATTTAATATCCAATTCGTAATTCGTTCGATTCTTTGGGTGTTGGTGGAAGAATGATCTGTGGCAATACACTTTCATATTGATAACAATTAAGCAATTTTGTTTTGTAGTTCTCAGGATGTCAACTGGGTATAAAATACCTTTTTTTTTTAAATTCAATATTTAAAAGTTCTCGTAGAATAACACATTCTGTCCTTCACTTTAAAGCATGAATTTCATTTGCACAAAGATTTTTTTCCATCCTCGTAATCGCACGTGAATAAGTCTATTTCTTTTAAATAAATAAGCGTTTATATCACATCTGTCTGCTGCACATTCTTTGACTAGTCACTAAGCCTGTTGCACTGTCTCCTTGCCAACATGTATACGACTCCCTATTTTTTCTTTGTATGCAATTGAACAATAACTGTAGCAATCAGGCTGTCGTGGAAACTGATGTTCTTTTCTCTGGAAATTGTTTGAGAGATGGAAGGACGATTGCGTGGGTAAGTATTATTACATTTCTTCTCGAGAACGATGCAATATATCAGTGCATTCCTCTTTCAAGATGCTGAAGTCTTTCACCAGTCAGTTCCAGTTCCTTGCTTCTGATCCGTGGTGTAGACATCCAAAGTTTGAAATTATCTATGAAATAAATGTCCATTGATTTCTAAGAATACTTGTCACAAAGCTCAAATATTTTGGAATGACTTATTTCCAAACAAATGTCTTCGCAAATATACATAAACTATTTGATTATTATGTTGTTATGAATATAAGAACTATTAACAATGATTTATCTCTGCCATTATTGCACACACAACGTACCTTTTTTTGTCAGTATACTATTTGAAGCTACAACCCACCTATTTCTGAATTTTTCGACAATTTATGAGAAAGGAAAGCTTGAAGTTCAAGCTACCATCCCTGCATTCTCCTGGTGTAATTTGGGAGAACAACCATGCACATGAGCACCCAAAATATTTGGTATGAGCAGAATTTGAATCTCGCTTCCGACACAGTGTCGAGTTGTAAATAACAACCTTCGGTGGCCTGACGCTAACGTAATGCTACTCTTGGCCAGATGTAACACTAACATTACAAATAAAAGTAAATTAAAACACAGGAAATTAACAACTATGATTTACTAGTTAGTAGATATTTTCTCATATTGAAAGAAAAATAAAGAATAGACCACCAGATTTTAAGAAAAGAACATAAATGGGAAAATTTAATTGATAAAAATGCAGCCTTGGCTTTCTCCTTCTTGCCGCTTCGGATCCCATTGAATATTTATTCATCAAGCCGTGGACGAAAACACAAAGTAGATAGATAAATATCAAATCGAACAAAGAATTTTAGAGAATTGCCGATTTTATTTTACTTTTCTCACACCAAAATTAATTCAACATTAAATCTCAGGTCAAGGAATGAAACAAATCCTCCACAGATTCCTTAGAAAGAGGTTTTAAAAGAAAACCTTTGTCTTTTGTTATTTCAGAAAGCGACTAACAATAAAAATATAAAGCGTATTGTAAGATTATTGGGTAAAGATATCTCAGTTGCATTGTATCCTCTAAAGGTCAGCTACTGCAGAGAGAAGTTTCTGAAAACTGAATTGAATATATGAATCGTACGTTTGAAGAAGGAAACAAATCCAAAATGCTGTTTTGTGCGAAATTAACAAAAACTGTATAATATGTTTAATATTTATTGAAAGGAAACAATATTGTTACTGAATATTCAAAACGGTCTTCTGATACTTTCGTATTGCTCAGACAGTTTACAAGTATTGTAATTTTTTCCTGTAGAATTAAAAAAGTTGGTGGATTTGTTTCCTTCTTCAAACTTATGGAAAAACGTCTGCATATTTTTAAGTGCTGAGACGTAAGAATGGAAAAATCGACCAGAAAATGAAGAAAAACGCAAGAGAAACCTTCAAATCAATGTTATTTACAAGAAATGTATGCACAATGAACTCAAAAGTTACAAGTAGGGGGCCTACGTAATAAATTCAATTTTTTTTTCGTCTACCCACTGACAGAAATTTCGCATTACAAATGTGCAAAAACTGCTTTTATTCCGTAACAGTGATAGCAATAGTTGCTATATGTAAACATCTGTTAACAATAGCAGTTAAAAATATCAGTGTATGAAAACGTATCTAAATGCGAGTTAGTTATTCCCGTCTGTGAAAAAGAAGTTTAAAACAATATTTTAGATTAACCTACTTACCTGTATCCTGTTACGTGTGCAGTAGAGATATAGACAACAGGCTGCCATAACTGTTGCAAAACTATTCTATGTAATTATCGGAGCTTGGATT